>JAMPIV010021805.1:0-10000 GCA_024509875.1 Oreohelix idahoensis | reverse complement strand
AAGCCTAGATATTGCTCCACCATGTAAAAGATTGTCACAGAGGAGTATAACTGCATACATATATTGGATTGCCATATAGTAACATAACACCTATCCTATTGTATGGAAGGGATTACAGCTGGAATTGCAGAGGCGTTTGTAAAGGGCAATTTTTACTATCTTGCAATATAATACATTTATATTCTTATTATGTTCGCAAATATTTTGTAAGCAAAGTATTTCCTTTTTTAAGTGCTTAAGGAGAAGTCATTTTTGGGTTGCTTCCCTTGAAAATAGTTCTGTCATCTTCGATCGGACTCCGCAGACGACTCTAGGCCTACTGTGATTTATTCTGTGGCTGGGTAGGAATAGATTGTTCTTGCTTCAGTATATCTATGGCCTGAATTTATACGTAGTGTTTGTATGAGTAGGACGAGTCTGTCTTATATATGGATATCTTTGCATTTCTAAGTCGAACTAATTTGGTTGTCGCTAGAAAAGGTCAAAGGCTATGCAGCGGAAGTATCGCTAGCAAGGGGTGTGATCCATGGCTGTCATCCTGTGAGGATGCGGAGTTTTGTTGTAGCAGGCTTTTTGCCGAAATAGTGATCTATATATGGATGGGGAAAAGTGATAATCATTTAGACATGTTGTATGTACTTTACCCCAGTGTTTATTCTCTTTTGCCAAGGAATGGCAAAGTTATATTTCGCATAAAAAGGTAAAACCACAATTTATTATGAACTTGGGCTTCGCCATCGTTGTTGATAAGCAGATGCACAGTGGTACTTTTAAAAAGAATATCCATTCAAAGGAAGAAGACATTCCTATGTATCAGCACTGGATTGTATGATATTATTCAATTACCTCTATGAGAGAAGCTATGAAGAAATGAGGACATTTAATGAATGACTAATTTTGGTCTATATTCTATAGTGAGTGAAGCTCACGAGAGAGAGAACAGCCATGTTGAAATTCATATACTTTGTATTTATCGAGTGAGAAAAAGGGATGCCTGTACTATCGCTCGATGAACCAAGAGATCACTGCTACATGTGAGAACCCATGTCTGGGATTCCTATATTATGAAATATATATATATTGAACTTTACGTGAAGGAATATTCGCTAGACGAGGTTAGGTCTAGGAGCCTTCCTATATATTGGTTATGGTCTGACGTGCCCAGTCAGTAAAGCCAGATGATTTACATGATGGAACGCTGAATGCTTATTTACGAATGCTCCATTATGATATTTGCCAAGCATGAATGCTAACTTAAGATGATATTCTTGTGATCAACATTATGCTGTCTATGTCGACATTTGTTCCTGTAACCATACACGTACTGTCCAAGTGTGCGTCCCATTAAATGTTATAAAAGACCACCGTAGTTCCAGTACTTCTTGAATTCGAACAGTGTGAGTATGAGTGATGTACTACCAACCTGTCAACTCTATCGAATCATTCTACCATTCGCGTACTGACATTCAGATACACACTCATTGTTTACACTCACATTCTTGTCGGAGCCTCATCACGTTCCAGGACAAGATGACCTGTATGACCAAAACTGTGCTGGGTTTGATGAGTTGACAATCGTTACACTTTACTACACCAGTCCCAACATCTACATTTATCCACTGGTGGACATTCACATCATTTAACAAATAAAGCATGATTCAACAACTAGTAGCCAGTATGAGTTAACAACTACACAAAGAGGTTAACAACTGGTGTGCCAGCTTCCTGGGTCAACCTGCACAGTGACCATATTGAGAAGTAAACTACTGAGACCAGACGTTCCTTGGGGTCTGTTACGACACACAAATACATCAGTAGTACAACTCTACAGTGATGTCAGCGTGACCTGTCCTGTCGAGAGTATGCAGTAACTAGGTCAGGGTTTGTTGACATTTGGTTCGTTGGACATTTGCCATACAACTGACAGTGTTACACAGCAAGCTTGGTTGAAACATAGAACATTACACATCAGGACTGGAGAATATTTGACAGTGTTTGCGAAAGAAAATGTTATTGAACTGAGAAGTCCTACATTGATTGTTATCATTCAAATCAACGATGGAGCTTCTATTTCTGTGTTGAATTTAAAATAATTAGACCAGAAGTATTTGTTTAATAAAGTACCACAGTACTGTACTATTAGGCAGTGTAACTGAGCCTTCATTCCAACACATTCTTTCTGCAACACTCTATTTACATCATATTGCCATACTATTTATGCATTTATGTATTTATGTTTAACTATTTATATGTGATATTTGTTTGTATCCAGCGGGTTGTTGTTTCGGTTGGGCGGTGTCACACAGCAGAGTATCCCACGTAATAGAGGGTCTGATGTGTGCGTTTCTATAGGTGCAATTTTCTTCATTGAAAATTTGCTGCGACAGCTGTTGCTATTAGTGTTAGCTGTGAAGTCTGTACTCATTGTTGTTTTTGTAATATTCCTCTGTTCTTTAGTTTGTTTTGATTTGTTTGTAATTTGTTGGTCTACCCTATTCTATCTTTCAGTTCTATTCTCAATTTATATTTATATACTGTGGCGTTATTTGTATTTGTTATCCTCTTGCGGTTTATCTTTTATTGTTTTTCCCATTTGATTTATTTCATTTCCGCAAATGTTTTCATGTTCTTCTGTATAACTGTTTTGTTTTGTGCCTGATCGACATACACTATTTAAAATATAGTTGATCATATAAATTGATGTACAAGAAGCAACTCATAGTTAATTGCTATTACTAAAGGTACACAGTTGATGATATAAAACACTATTTCTGGTGCACTGCACTTATATTATAGAGTGAACCAGCAACTTATAGCTGTTATTATATAAGGATTTATACAAGACCTTTGTAAGGCTTGTTTCCCACAGTGATTGGGATAGTTAAGTACTATTTTTCCACAGGTTAATAAGTTATCATACAAGGTCTTTGATTTAGACTAAGAAAGTAAATTTATTTACTTTTGCAAATTACTGATCTTATTAGACAAGATGTCTACCTTAGATTATTTTATCACACAAGGCAGGGCTCTTGATATGACTGGTCAGCAATTAGAACAATGGGCAGTTGCTCAATATGACAAAGCATTAGCTGCAGAAGAGAGAAAACTTGCTGCTGCTGCTGAAGAAAGAAAAGCATTGATTGAAGAAAAGAAATTAGCAGCTGAGGAAAAAAAATTACAAAGAGAGGATGAGCAAAAGAAATTGCAGATACAGACTGATGAAAAAAGATTCCAGATGGAAATGGAAAAAGAGAAAAGAAAAGATGAGGCTGCTGCTGAAGAGAAAAAATTACAAGCTGCTACAGAAGAGAGAAGATTACAAGCTGAAGCTCAAGAAAAAAAAGCAATAAGAGAACATGAACACCAAAAAGAACTTTTAGCATTTGAGTTAGAAAAGTTAAAGTTAACAAACATAAGTAATGTTAATCAAGCATCTAGTGGTAATGGTAAACCCTTTACTTACAAGGTCAAGGTACCAGCGTTCAACCCTTCCAGTGATGACATAACATTCTGGCTAAACAGATTTGAACGCTCGTGTCGAGCACATAATGTGGACAAATCACAATATGCTAACCAGTTATCAGAAAATCTGAAAGGTGATTCTCTGACTAGTTTAAGTTTGGTTGAAGAGGCTGACAAAGATAACTATGATGTTATTAGGGCAGCCTTGTTAAGGAAGTATCAGTTGTCTGAAGAGGGTTATCGGAAGTTGTTTAAGACAATGGAGCCTGAGGCAGGTGTAGAATTCTCAGAATTCATTGCAAGAACACGTCTTACATTTGATCGTTGGATTGAGCTATCCAAAACAGAAAAGACTTATGAAGCCCTTATGGACTTGATACTCAGAGACAAGATTATGTCAAGTATAAATAAACCTTTCCTCGAATTCTTACATGAGCGTAAACCTAAGTCTCTAAAAGAAATGGAACAGTATTGTACCCAATACGTCACTGCACATCCGGACGTAGCCATTAGCAACAGTAAGGTTAAAGAAGGTATGCCAGTTGCGTCTGCAACACCATACAACCCTAATCACTCTCACAAATTCCAAGGACCTCAAAATAGGTTTAATAAAAAAGGTAACTATTACAGTTATCAGAACCAAGGTAACCAATCATTTCAGGGTTCTTCTTCGAATACCTGGAGAAGAGCTGACAGCCCTCGATTCAGGGGTGGTCATAATTACAGGAACTTTCGCAAAGGAAGTCATTCTAGAAACTATCCAAGTTTTCCTTCATGGAGACAACAGGATCATAATTACCGAGATACTCATTATAATGAATATGATGATAGTAACCAAAGGAGCTATGATTCAAACCCGAGTAGGGGTTATAATGGTGGAAACAATGATAAGTACAGAGGCAATAATAACAGAGGTAGAGCACAATTCAAAAAACATAAAGCTCATTACCAGGCGAACTCTGCACAACAAGAATCACACGAAGCCTATAAACAAAATAAAGATAATGATGACTCTAATAATATGGCATGTGCCGCTTTTGATTTTGGGAGAGCATCTCAGTGCCCCCAATGCAAAACATTATTTGAGCCAACCACAGTGTCTACTTTAAGCTGTGGCCATCCTCTTCCCGCTCTTCCTGCGTCAATCGCGCATGATGGGAGAGGTTCTCTTGTCTTACACAAAGGTTTAGTAAATGACAATCCAGCCTCAGTACTTTTTGATTCTGGATGCACAACTATTGGGGTTAGGCAGTCACTCATAGATCCTTCTCATTCTACAGGCAAAGTAGTCAAATGCGTAACATTTGGCGGCACCATAGAGAAATACTCTACCGCTATCATTAGGATTGCTACTCCTTTCTTCACAGGAGATGTACACGCATGTCTTTTGCCGGATCCGATCGCTGATCTTATCATCGGTCGCATTCACGGAGTCAAAGAATGCACTCCGGAGCAAATTTCCGTTTGGGAAAATCAAAATATGCAATCTGCTAATGCAGTAGTCACTAGAGCTCAAGCTCTCAATATGCCTGAAACTTCATCTGTTGAAGATAATGAAGTGCATAACCGAGATGATCCCTTGGTAATTTCTCGTGACTCGTTTATAAAACAACAAGAAGAAGATCCGACTCTTAAGAAATTCTTCACTCTTGTAACAAAAGATGATCCGAATAAAGATTCAAATTGTAAATCTTGGATTACAATGAAGAATGGCGTACTTGTACGTATGGTGCAAGACTCCACTAAGTCAAGTCATTCTCAGATTCTTGTACCCAAGAATTTGAGAGTTAAGATCTTACAACATGCACACGACTCTCAGTGTGCTGGTCACATGGGTTTTTCCCGTACTAAGTCAAGAGTTCTTGCGGCTTTCTTTTGGCCTTTTGTGAACAAGGACATACGGATCTATTGTCGATCCTGTAAAGTATGTCAAGAAGTCAAATCCAAAGGTCCTCGTCATGCTGCGCCTATTCAGGCTGCAGATATTCCTATTCGTCCATTCCAGAAAATGGCGATAGACATCATTGGTCCATTCAAGATCAAATCTGCTAGAGGACATCAGTTTATCTTAACGTGTGTAGACATGTGCACACGTTGGCCAGAGGCTATCCCTCTAAAGAGCATTACTACCGCTGACATTGCAGATGCTCTTTGGCTTATATTTTCTCGGCTGGGATTCCCCGGAGAAATATTATCAGATCATGGCACCCAACTGATATCGGATACCATGTCTCAAGTAATGTCTACTCTACAAATAGAGAGATCTTTGAGTAGCATCTATCATCCTATGTCCAATGGGATGGTCGAGCGACTAAATAGAACACTTAAGAACTTATTAGGGAAGATAACTGAGGATCATCCTCAGGATTGGGATAGGGTTTTACCCGCGGCCCTCTTCGCGTACAGAGAGGTCCCCAATGAACATACAGGGTTTTCGCCCTTTGAACTTGTCTTTGGCGCGCGACCGCGCGGCCCAATGTCTTTGCTGCATGATCTTATAACAGCTGACAATATTGACGATGACACAAAATCTTCTTACGAGTATGTCATCGCGCTGAGACAAAAGATTATCGAAGCATGCAAATTGGCAACGTCCTCTTCTGAATTTGCTAAGCAGAAGGCAAGACAATTTGCTAATAAGAAGAGAACTTTACGACAACTTTGTCCTGGTGACAAAGCATTTGTTTTGCTACCTTGTCGTGAAAATAGACTCCTTATTAGTTGGAAAGGTCCGTACGATATAATATCGAAAATTTCAGATGTTGACTACATCGTCGATATTAACGGGAAGCATAAAACCTTCCACATCAATATGCTTACGGAGTTCCATGAACGTCCTGACTATTTACAGCCTATTTTCCAGGCAACGGACGATTCTCATGTCAAACATGGTCATTACTCATCACTGTCTGTAATACAGGATGAGGAAACAAGTTTTTCGGATGTTAATCTCCCGCTTCCAATGATCCCACTTCATTCTAGTGAATCATGGAAAGACGTTACTGTTTCTCCTGATTTGTCTCTAGGAGAACGGCGACAAGTTTCGTCTATGTTACAAACATTTCAGGATGTCCTCACTGACATCCCTGGACAAACTCATGTCATTGAGCATGACATTGTTCTAACTGAACATACTCCAATTAGGGTTAGGCCTTATCCTATCCCTATACATTTCCAAACACAGGTTGAAAAGGAGTTGGATGAAATGATAGATTTACAAATAATCGAACCATCCACTTCTGCATATTCTTCGCCGATGGTTATTGTTCGAAAAAAAGACAATAACATACGTCTTTGCGTTGACTATCGCAAATTGAATCAAGTTACGAAGTTCGATGCTGAACCTATGCCTTTACTAGAAGAGTTACTTACTCGTCTTTCTAAATCGCATTTTTCACTAAACTTGATTTGTCTAAAGGATATTGGCAAGTTCCATTATCCGAACGCGCCAAACCTCTTACCGCTTTCTCTACTCCCAGAGGCCTTTTCCAATGGAATTTTATGCCTTTCGGCCTTATGAACGCACCAGCTACATTTGTACGCATGATGCGTCGAATCCTATCGTATCGGTCAGATGTCATTGCTTATCTAGACGACATCTGTCCTTTCAGCGATACTTGGGAAGATCACTATTCAGGGTTAGTTGAATTATTATCAACTCTGCGTGAGTATAACCTGACAGCAAAACCATCTAAAGCTTGTATTGGCTTTAGCGAAATTGCTTTCTTAGGCCATCGAGTAGGTCACGGTTTCTTGAAGACAGAAGACCATAATATCACTAAGATACTTAACATCTCTATCCCTAGGACTAAAAAGCAAGTGCGAAGTCTTTTAGGTCTCATACAATTTTATGGACGTTTCATTCCGAATCTGTCCTCTATCATGGCACCTCTCTCTACACTATTAAAGAAAGGGTCGCCTAACATGGTTCACTGGTCTCATGAATGCCAATCTTCACTAGAGAAGATCAAAACTATGTTTTCATCACCACCTATTTAGTGTTACCTACAACAGATAAGACATTTGTTCTTCGTAGTGACGCTTCATCCACTGGGATTGGAGCGGCACTAATGCAAGAGTACTCTGGAACTCTGCATCCTGTAATGTACATATCCAGAAAACTTAATGCTGCAGAAAGGAATTACTCGGTTTTAGACCGTGAATTATTGGCAATGGTTTGGTCAATTCTCAAACTCCAAAGATTCCTTCTGGGCGCGCATTTCGTAGTGGAAACTGACCAAAAAGCTCTTACGGCTATCCAAAGTAAAAACTTGAAGAGCTCGAGATCAACTCGATACGCAATCGCTCTTCAACCTTTTCATTTTTCGGTACGAGCTATCCGTGGTTCAGAAAATGTGATGGCGGACATTCTGTCCAGATGCCCACATGATGCCACTTAACTGTTAAATATTGGATCTTTTTAATATGTATAACTTTACAACAGTTATTTTTTGTTTCTTTACTAAGTTACACATTTGTAATTTAATAATAGAATGATGGTATCGCTACTTAGCGGTTTATTGATGTTAATTCACCGCTGTTCTTTGATGATTGTTTCTTCATAAATCATAAATTTAAGATTGTAGTGTGAATTTTTTGGTATGCATTGTATAATTACCAGAATTGTATTATACGTACATCACACCTTCCTGGAAACATTTATTCGTAGGGAAACAATTTCTCTCAGATTTTGAGATATATATTCTCACCAGTCATATTGGGAATTATAGTTATTCCTGATATTTTCATCTGCGCAGTATTCTTGCGTTGTGAGCCTATTCTACGGTGCTCCTAGATGTATTTTTAAAAAAAAAATTTTTTTTTTTTTTTCCCGGGAGGTGTGGTAAGACTGTAAAGGGCAATTTTTACTATCTTGCAATATAATACATTTATATTCTTATTATGTTCGCAAATATTTTGTAAGCAAAGTATTTCCTTTTTTAAGTGCTTAAGGAGAAGTCATTTTTGGGTTGCTTCCCTGAAAATAGTTCTGTCATCTTCGATCGGACTCCGCAGACGACTCTAGGCCTACTGCGATTTATTCTGTGGCTGGGTAGGAATAGATTGTTCTTGCTTCAGTATATCTATGGCCTGAATTTATACGTAGTGTTTGTATGAGTAGGACGAGTCTGTCTTATATATGGATATCTTTGCATTTCTAAGTCGAACTAATTTGGTTGTCGCTAGAAAAGGTCAAAGGCTATGCAGCGGAAGTATCGCTAGCAAGGGGTGTGATCCATGGCTGTCATCCTGTGAGGATGCCGAGTTTTGTTGTAGCAGGCTTTTTTGCCGAAATAGTGATCTATATATGGATGGGGAAAAGTGATAATCATTTAGACATGTTGTATGTACTTTACCCCAGTGTTTATTCTCTTTTGCCAAGGAATGGCAAAGTTATATTTCGCATAAAAAGGTAAAACCACAATTTATTATGAACTTGGGCTTCGCCATCGTTGTTGATAAGCAGATGCACAGTGGTACTTTTAAAAAAGAATATCCATTCAAAGGAAGAAGACATTCCTATGTATCAGCACTGGATTGTATGATATTATTCAATTACCTCTATGAGAGAAGCTATGAAGAAATGAGGACATTTAATGAATGACTAATTTTGGTCTATATTCTATAGTGAGTGAAGCTCACGAGAGAGAGAACAGCCATGTTGAAATTCATATACTTTGTATTTATCGAGTGAGAAAAAGGGATGCCTGTACTATCGCTCGATGAACCAAGAGATCACTGCTACATGTGAGAACCCATGTCTGGGATTCCTATATTATGAAATATATATATATTGAACTTTACGTGAAGGAATATTCGCTAGACGAGGTTAGGTCTAGGAGCCTTCCTATGTATTGGTTATGGTCTGACGTGCCCAGTCAGTAAAGCCAGATGATTTACATGATGGAACGCTGAATGCTTATTTACGAATGCTCCATTATGATATTTGCCAAGCATGAATGCTAACTTAAGATGATATTCCTGTGATCAACATTATGCTGTCTATGTCGACATTTGTTCCTGTAACCATACACGTACTGTCCAAGTGTGCGTCCCATTAAATGTTATAAAAGACCACCGTAGTTCCAGTACTTCTTGAATTCGAACAGTGTGAGTATGAGTGATGTACTACCAACCTGTCAACTCTATCGAATCATTCTACCATTCGCGTACTGACATTCAGATACACACTCATTGTTTACACTCACATTCTTGTCGGAGCCTCATCACGTTCCAGGACAAGATGACCTGTATGACCAAAACTGTGCTGGGTTTGATGAGTTGACAATCGTTACACTTTACTACACCAGTCCCAACATCTACATTTATCCACTGGTGGACATTCACATCATTTAGCAAATAAAGCATGATTCAACAACTAGTAGCCAGTATGAGTTAACAACTACACAAAGAGGTTAACAGCGTTGTAACCATTAGGGAGAGGAATACTGGTGTATATTGTCACATGAAAAGCTAGCAGTTGGCCTACAGCGCTGAACTTTATGTTTGTTTGTAGTGTCATGTACTTCAGTGTGGA
>JAMPIV010021804.1:0-194226 GCA_024509875.1 Oreohelix idahoensis | reverse complement strand
AAACTTGAACTTTTCGCCAATCTGATCATATGGCCAATCCTTTTGTGTAACTAGATTATCAAAGCAATCATAGAGTTGATATATTACTTCTATCCTAACTTTGTCAGCTCCTCTCAAAGAAGCAATACCACTCTGTGTTCCATCTGAAAATTTCCTTATAACAATGCGTTTGGAAGCATCAGAATAACTTGAAAGTGTTTATCTTCACACAAACCTTTTGCTTCTGATTCATAGTGTAACAATCCTATCGTCTGAATTTTCTCTGAGTTCTTTAACAAACGAAAGTAAAGATGAAAGCAGAAGATAACCTTCAAATACATCAAAACCAGAGGTTTGGAGTTTCTTACTTGTTTTGTTGAAACGCTCCAGCACTTCTTCCCAAACGACTGTTAAAATAGCATATTCAAGCTGTACCAACTTGTTGTATAAATTCTTTGCATCTCGTTTACATTGAGGCTTCTCTTCTGAGTCTTCAAAAATATGTTTGAGAGTTTGTAAAATACCCATATATCCATTTTTAATTGCCCGGACTGCTTCATAGTATGCAGACCATCTAGTTACACTTAACTCTTTAGAGAAAAATGTAGATTGCCCTGTGTGTTTAAAATCCCCCATCTTCGTGGAGATCCAGTAAAGAAAACATACAGCTCCTGCAAAATGCCAAAATAGTAAACAACTTCAGGTACAGTAGACACTGCCTTTTCTCCAACAAGGTTAAGTGAATGGGCTGCACGTGGTACATAGTCTGCGTACCTGTTAATGTTTTTAAAGAGTGCTTGCAGCCCTTTCTCCGAGCCCTTCATGTTAGATGCATTATCGTAGGACTGAGCCCGGATATTTTCTAGTGAAAGCTTATGTTCACCTAGGACTTGTTGTATTGTGTTGAACAAGGTCGTGGATGAATGGTTTTCTATCGGTAAAAGTGTTAAAAATCTCTCACAGGGTTTTCCATTATAGCAGTATCGAACCACAATTATACCAGCTGGTCAACAGGTCAGGCGTAGAGTCAACAATGATAGAGTTGTATTTGGTGTCTAGGCTGTTGATTTGATTCACAATTTCATCTTGCGCATGTTTTCCCATAATTTCTATCAATTTTTCATACACGGTTTTGGATAGGTAAGTAGCATTTACTTTTTCATTTTTACATTTCTCGAGATGTTCATGTAAAAATGGGTCAAATTCTGCAATAAGTTCAATGACCCCCATGAAGTTTCCATTATTTGGTGAGCCCCACTTCTCCTCATGACCTCTAAATGCCAAACCTCTTTCGCTTAAAAACTTTATAACAGCTACAACTCTTTTCAGTACTTCAAAATAGTACTGTATGTTTTTTGTCATCTGTTTTTCAAGTTGCTGATCCACAGTATTTTTATTTGACTTTCTTGTTATCCAACACAACATCGCCCTCTTATGTTCCATGCTGTCTTCATGATTCTCCAGAGTTCTGAGTACATTCATCCAGTCAGAAAACTCACCTGTTGTAAGTGATGTTTGGCATTTAGAAAAGAGTTTGCAAACAAAACAGTATATACAGCCTTTGCTCTTTGAGTAAACTAACCAGGATCTCATCACAGTCTGGCCATTTTTCAATCTTTTTTCAAAATATTTGTTTGAGAAACTTCTGTTTTGCTCCTTGTAAACCCAGCTTGATTCGGTATATACTTGATGAATAATCTGGTTTTTTATTTTGATGTCTTGCATTAAACAATTCTGTATGCAATCATTATCAACTGTTATGGGCCAGTTTTCGAGGTCACTGTATTCTTTGATATCACTGAATTTGCTTCATGTTTCTGCTCAGTCTCTGCTTGTTGCGCGGTACTTTCATGTTGACCACTGTGATCGTCATCTGTATCAAAAGCGTCAACAATGGGTTGAATATTGCTAGAAAGAGCTCCCACAGTGTGTGCACTATCAGTGGCTTCAATGGTGTTTGCTTGGCTTGTTTCAACTGTAGGTGTTGACAAACTTGACATTGCCAAATAGTTTGTTAGTTTTTGACATTTAGAGATTTCATCAGATCGCTTTTCCTTGAGTTTGCGTTTTTGGTCTCCACTTAAGTACTTTCGTGAACTCATTGTTATTCCTCTAGGGTCTTGGCCTCTGTTAAAAATGAAAAAATTACATTAGCCACAGCAGATCAGCCAACTTACCGTGACACTCCACCTTTACAACATCTGTGCTACTGACTCTTAAACTTTGGGATTGTTGAAATATATACAACAAAAAATTAATCAATTTGAGTCGTGCGACTATTGTCGTATGCTTTGAAAGGAAAAAATTGTAGGTCTACTTTCTGAGATAGCGTTTTTTCGTTTACGGCTAGCCTACATGATACTTTAATAACCTTTTAATTTTTATTCTAACTATTATTTTGTACTGAATCAGTGCCGTCTTAAGGCATGGGCACATTGGGCAGTGCCCAGGGGCCACATGATTCTAGGGGCCCCATGCTGGGATACTGCCATATTGTGCATAAGACATCTCTTGGCAGAGTGGATAAGGTAGGGGCCCAGTGTATTGCTTAGCCCAGGGCCTACAATGCTGTTACCACGGCCCTGTATTGAATTACACTATATTATTAATATTATTATTTTTTTTTAAACCCCTTCTCATACAGTAGACCCAAAATTTGTAAGCAATGTGGACTAAATTCGCTTTTGGGGCCCCTCCGGGATTAGGGGCCCTGAAGCTTAAGCTTCATTAGTTTCATAGTAGATCCGCCATTGGCTATCATTGTTGTGATAGTTACTTGTATAACTGTCTATGTTGATGTCTTTAACTGTGTCATTGTCTTTATTGTCATAGTTTCTTGTGTAACTGTCTAAGTTGATGTCTTTAACTGTATCATTGTCTTTGTTGTCATAGTTTCTTGTGTAACTGTCTAAGTTGGTGTCTTTAACTGTGTCATTGTCTTTGTTGTCATAGTTGCTTGTGTAGCTGTCTAAGTTGATGTCTTTAGCTGTGTCTTTGTTGTCATAGTTTCTTGTGTAACTTTCTATTTTGTTGTATTTATCTGTGTCGTTGTCTTTGTTGTCATAGTTACTTGCGTAACTGTCTAAGTTGATGTCTTTAACTGTGTCATTGTCTTTGTTGTCATAGTTTCTTGTGTAACTGTCTAAGTTGATGTCTTTAACTGTCATTGTCTTTGTTGTCATAGTTTCTTGTGTAACTGTCTAAGATGTCTTTAACTGTGTCATTGTCTTTGTAGTCATAGTTTCTTGTGTAACTGTCTAAGTTGGTGTCTTTAACTGTCATTGTCTTTGTAGTCATAGTTTCTTGTGTAACTGTCTAAGTTGATGTCTTTAACTGTGTCATTGTCATTGTTGTCATAGTTTCTTGTGTAACTGTCTAAGTTGATGTCTTTAACTGTGTCATTGACATTGTTGTCATAGTTTCTTGTGTAACTGTCTAAGTTGATGTCTTTAACTGTCATTGTCTTTGTAGTCATAGTTTCTTGTGTAACTGTCTAAGTTGATGTCTTTAACTGTCATTGTCTTTGTTGTCATAGTTTCTTGTGTAACTGTCTAAGATGTCTTTAACTGTGTCATTGTCTTTGTTGTCATAGTTTCTTGTGTAACTGTCTAAGTTGATGTCTTTAACTGTGTCATTGTCTTTGTTGTCATAGTTTCTTGTGTAACTGTCTAAGTTGATGTCTTTAACTGTCATTGTCTTTGTTGTCATAGTTTCTTGTGTAACTGTCTAAGTTGATGTCTTTAACTGTGTCATTGACATTGTTGTCATAGTTTCTTGTGTAACTGTCTAAGTTGATGTCTTTAACTGTCATTGTCTTTGTTGTCATAGTTTCTTGTGTAACTGTCTAAGTTGATGTCTTTAACTGTGTCATTGACATTGTTGTCATAGTTTCTTGTGTAACTGTCTAAGTTGATGTCTTTAACTGTCATTGTCTTTGTTGTCATAGTTTCTTGTGTAACTGTTTAAGTTGATGTCTTTAACTGTGTCATTGTCTTTGTAGTCATAGTTTCTTGTGTAACTGTCTAAGTTGGTGTCTTTAACTGTCATTGTCTTTGTAGTCATAGTTTCTTGTGTAACTGTCTAAGTTGATGTCTTTAACTGTGTCATTGTCATTGTTGTCATAGTTTCTTGTGTAACTGTCTAAGTTGATGTCTTTAACTGTGTCATTGACATTGTTGTCATAGTTTCTTGTGTAACTGTCTAAGTTGATGTCTTTAACTGTCATTGTCTTTGTAGTCATAGTTTCTTGTGTAACTGTCTAAGTTGATGTCTTTAACTGTGTCATTGACATTGTTGTCATAGTTTCTTGTGTAACTGTCTAAGTTGATGTCTTTAACTGTGTCATTGTCTTTGTAGTCATAGTTTCTTGTGTAACTGTCTAAGTTGATGTCTTTAACTGTCATTGTCTTTGTAGTCATAGTTTCTTGTGTAACTGTCTAAGTTGATGTCTTTAACTGTGTCATTGACATTGTTGTCATAGTTTCTTGTGTAACTGTCTAAGTTGATGTCTTTAACTGTGTCATTGTCTTTGTTGTCATAGTTTCTTGTGTAACTGTCTAAGTTGATGTCTTTAACTGTCATTGTCTTTGTTGTCATAGTTTCTTGTGTAACTGTCTAAGATGTCTTTAACTGTGTCATTGTCTTTGTAGTCATAGTTTCTTGTGTAACTGTCTAAGTTGATGTCTTTAACTGTGTCATTGACATTGTTGTCATAGTTTCTTGTGTAACTGTCTAAGTTGATGTCTTTAACTGTCATTGTCTTTGTTGTCATAGTTTCTTGTGTAACTGTCTAAGTTGATGTCTTTAACTGTGTCATTGTCATTGTTGTCATAGTTTCTTGTGTAACTGTCTAAGTTGATGTCTTTAACTGTCATTGTCTTTGTTGTCATAGTTTCTTGTGTAACTGTCTAAGTTGATGTCTTTAACTGTGTCATTGTCTTTGTTGTCATAGTTTCTTGTGTAACTGTCTAAGTTGATGTCTTTAACTGTGTCATTGTCTTTGTTGTCATAGTTTCTTGTGTAACTGTCTAAGTTGGTGTCTTTAGCTGTGTCATTGTCTTTGTTGCCATAGTTACTTGTATAACTGTGTTGATGTGTTTGTCTGTGTCACTGTTTGTGTTGGCATAGTTACTTGTATAATTTTGTTAATATATTTGACCGTTTCATTGTCTTTGTTTCCATAGTTACTTGTTGATGTGTTCGATTAATGTAATGGCTATTTGTTTACTGTCTCTCCCCAGTGATGACGACGTCTCCCAGTACATGCTACAACTTGTACAGGCCCTGAAGTTTGAGACCCACATCTACTGCCCGCTGGCTGAGTTTTTGCTGGAGCGTGCTCTAAAAAACCAGCACTTAGGACATAAACTTTTCTGGCTCTTGAGGTTATTTCATTGTGGTTGTTTTTTTTTTAATGTACTTTCCTTCTGGTTAAAGTTAACTTGTTATTTGACTGCATTTTTCTTTTGGCTTTTGAGATGGCTAAATTGTTTTTGTTGTTTTGTGTGTTTTCCTTTTGGCTGCTGAAGTTGGATACAGTTGTTGTTGGTCTGTGTGTTTATTTTGAGCTGTTGAATATGTTTGTTAAGTGTTCTGTGTGTGTTTCAACTTGACTGTTGAATATGTTTGTTAAGTGTTCTGTGTGTGTTTCAACTTGACTGTTGAATATGTTTGTTAAGTGTTCTGTGTGTGTTTCAACTTGACTGTTGAATATGTTTGTTAAGTGATCTGTGCATGTTTCAACTTTACTGTTGAATATGTTTGTTAAGTGTTCTGTGTATTTACTTATGGTTGTTATTGATCTGTGTGTGTGTTTTTTTTTTTTTGGGTCAGTTAAAGCTACTTTATTGTTGTTGTAACATATATCTTTGTTCTATTTTGTTTTAAACACAAATGCCAAAGCAGTTCTATATATTGCTCTGACAGATGGAGAAAAAAATGACAACTGAGAACATATATGGTTTAAAAAAATGAATACTTACGTAGAATAGAAGGATTGAAATGGTTTGACAAGGCCACTAATGGGGAACTAATGGAAAGATCCAGACAAATACCAGTGGAACAAGATGTGAGGAGAAGACGATGGTGATCTGTTATAAGGGATGTGTAGTTGTAGTAAACTGTTTAGGTGATGTGTATTGGTGGAGGTCATTTTAGGTGGTGTGTATTGGTGGAGGTCATTTTAGGTGGTGTGTATTGGTGGAGGTCATTTTAGGTGGTGTACATTGGTGGAGGTCATTTTAGATGATGTGCATTGGTGGAGGTCATTTTAGGTGGTGTGTATTGGTGGTGATCATTTTAGGTGAAGTGTATTGGTGGAGGTCATTTTAGGTGGTGTGTATTGGTGGTGATCATTTTAGGTGAAGTGTATTGGTGGAGGTCTGTATTTGTTTATGTGATGTGTATTGGTGGTGATCTGTTGAGACAACGTATTTTCTGTACACATTCCCTACATCATATTTTTAGTTCCATAAGTGTCAGTGCCATAAAATACACACCCAGTCTGTAGGGACCACCTCTTTGAGGTAACAACTTGTGAAACTATCAGAGAACTGAGGCTTGTTGGAGGGCTTGAATTATTTTAGAGTGTCATCAATATTTTCTTTTATCTCAGATCAGAGACCCACAATCCTACAGTCAGCACTCAGTATAGCCTCATCCTACAGTGTTACCTGCGCCATAATCCAGACCACCTCCAAGTGCTTATGAAACAACAGGAAGCCCTGAAGAAGTTGTTTGCACTCAACTCTCTCATCAAGGAAGGGAACATAGCAGATCAGGTAATTCTGCACGCCAGATGGTGCTATATAAGACATGCATTTCTGCATAATCACATCAGATGAACTGTTGTCTCCACAGCAAAGGTTGCTTTTAGGGATAATCAAAAATACCTGTATGATGTCTTTTGTCTTATAGGCTAATTTCCTGTCCATCTCATGATGTCTACTAAGAATCATCAATGTTTTCTGTGGGATGTCTCTTGTCTTATAGACTAATTTCCTGGCCATCTCATGATGTTTACAAGGAATCAATGTTTTCTGTGTGTTGTCTGTAAGGCATATTTCCTGGCCATCTCATGATGTTTACAAGGAATCATGAATGTTTTCTGTGGGATGTCTCTTGTCTTATAGACTAATTTCCTGCCATCAAATGATGTCTACAAGGAATCAATGTTTTCTCTCTGTGTTGTCCTCTGACTTATAGGCTCAACCATCATTGCCCTCTCATGATGTTTTACAAGGAATCATTGAATGTTTTTCTGTGTGTTGTCTCATGTATTATAGGCTCATTTCATTAGCCATCTCATGAAGTTTTTACAAATTAATCATCAATGTATTCTGTGGGATTTCCTCTTGTATTCATTTTTACAGTAATTGATATAACAACAAAATTTTTGCTGGCTCTAGTATGGCAGAATGGATTCAACCAATGGAAGTGAAATTTTTGGAAGGTTACAACCAAGAGAACACTGAATTTTGAAGGTTACAATCAAGATGTGAAATTTGAAGGTTACAACCTAGAGTGAATTTGAAGGTTACAACCAAGGTGGGTGAGGTTCAATTTCCAGCACAGGCAAAAAAATCTACAGGAGCCTGAGTCACTTGAATGTCGTGGGCCAGAACCCTCGTCGTTACTCGTCTACCTCATAATAACCTACAACCCAGTTAACTATCGACCACTTACATGTTGCCTCCACTTCCCATCACACTAACACAGATACTTTGAGTAGGGCCAAAAGAATAAACATAGTGCCAATAACCATTAAATTTTCGCATCCCAGCCGCTTCCTCTTATGCAATTCAAAATATATTGCCTCTAATAATTAAAACAAGAAAAAAAAAAAAATGCTGGGCAAAATGAAAACAAAAAAAAAATAATAAAATAAAAACAAAAAAATCATCAAAAAAAAAAAAAAAAATCCCTCCTTAAAAATTACATCATAATGGTATTCATATGATAGCAATAATAATTGACAACCAAGTGTCAAAAACGGAAATGAAGAACAAAAATTTTTTTGAGGTGAAATGCGAGGAGAATTTTGTCAAGAAAAAAATAAAGATGCTGTGATAAAAATCGACAGTCATCATCTATAATTTCATCTGGTTAACAAGAATGACGGTCATTTATTTATTTTTCGATGTAGTCTTGTTCAGTTATTCCACATTTTTTTGTCTTCTTCGTCGGTCGCTCTCAAATAACCAATCCATCCCTCTTATTCTAACTTTACATGCAGTGTTGGATTGAGTAATGTAACTTTCGAAGTGAAAACAGGAGTACTACAGGGATTTGCCCCTTATCAAACAACATAATTTCTGACAGTCATAGATTGGGTGATGCGCCAGACAAAAAAGGGCAGTCCACGGGGAATTTAGATGGACAACATTTTTCTACACTGTAAGACCTGGAATATATTTGCAGATGACATTGCACTCCTCGCGCATTCACATCAACACATTCAAGACAAAACCGATAGACTGAATAAGTATGGCCAGCAGTTTGCCTAAACATCAATCTGAAGCAGACAGAGGTCATGTCACTAAATGTGGGCAATCCTGAGCCAATAACAGTAAGGAACCAGAAGTTAGAACAGACAGACACATTTACTTACCTAGGATGCATAATAAACACCTGACGGCGGAACAAGCAAGGACATTAACAACAGAATGAATAAAGCGAGAACAGCCTTTGCTATTCTCAACAACATTTGGAAGTCTTCCCAGTACAGCACAAACACCAAATTAAGACTGTATGAGAGCTGCGTACTCTCTGTGCTTCTCTATGGTGCGGAATGTTGGAGAGTAACAGAGAAGGAAATGTCGAAACTGTCCTCCTTCCACACAATCTGCCTAAGGAAAATTCTCCGAATCTTTTGGCCAAACACCATCAGCAACCAAGATCTACTTATTCGGAGTAACCAGGAGGACATGCACACCATCATAGCTGGCAGACGCTGGAGTTGGGTTGGCCACGTCCTCAGAAGAGACCCCGATGCCATCACAAGAACAGCTATGCTTTGGACCCCTGAAGGAAAGCGAAAGAGAGGCCGACCAAAGACAACTTGGCGGAGGACTGTGGAGGCTGAGATGCAAAGAATGAACCAGAGTGGGGGCACTGTACGAAGGATGGCCACCGACCGTGCAAAGTGGAATCAATTTGTTGTTGCCCTACAAGACGCCTGTGGACATGAGGTTTTTATTGGCTCTTGGATCAGTATAGTACTGACAATTACAGAAATAGAATTTCTGCAGAAAATGGTGAAGTCCCAGTGTCTGATAGAACTACTTGGTATCACAAATTAGTTACGGCTGTGAATGAATATCTGATCTGAAAAAAATTAGTAGAGAGGAGACCGACATAAACTGCCACCCCCGATGTGTAACTCACTGTGCTATCAAAACAGGAAACAGATTTTACTTAACAATGATAAAATTGACACGTCTTCAAATACAATTTCCTTATTATTTATTTAGTAATATACACTATCTACTCTTGTGCTGAAGGGTGGATGTTGAAAACAATGGAAATGTAATGGATTTGTAAGTTCACAAACGAATTCCACATTTGGTTATATATATTTGAAATATATATATATATATATATATATATATATATATTTATATATATATTATATATATATATATATATACTATATATAATATTATATATTTATATATATATATATATATGTATATATATATATATATATTACAAGTCTTTCCAATTATAGGAAACAAATTTATATCAGCTGGTCTGTTAATCACTTATAGTAAAATGTATCAGCTGTGATGTTAATTAAGTATATAAAAATTTATCAGCTATGCTGTTATTTTTGTCTCTTGCTATGCTAACTCGCTTTCTCGTCACTGGACGGTTACTTTGCCTCACAGTGCTGACAGACAATGTGGTACTAATGTGTTCTCATCTCTCAAAAAAAACGTTCTGTTCTCTCCTTAGTTTGGTTCACACAACAGCTGCCTGAGGATACGTTGACTTTAGCCCACCCAAGACTGAGGGGGACTTAAGATGTAGCTTCTGTGCAATCTCTATGCACCTGCGAAGTTCTAGGCAGCTGGTTTGACACGACATACGGGACTCAGGTTTGATGACACGAATAAAACCTGCAACAAGTATAAATAGGGGCTAATTTTCTGTCATCAAGTCCACCTATTTCTAGTGTGGGTGAAATGAGCTGTGCGTGTGTCTCAGGTGTTCTGCATGTAGGTTGAATGACAAACATGGCTCAGTATGAGTTTAGCATATAAGCGAGACAAGACGAGTGTCTACTTGCAAAACATTCTTTCTGATAATTTAATACATGGGTACATCCAATAATATGAATTCAATACATGAATACATCCAATAATATAAATTCAATACATGAATACATCCAATAATTATAAATTCAATTACATGAATACATCCAATAATATATACACCTTGGTGTGATCCAACCATTTCCTTCCCCCTATAATACACTAGGCCCCTCTCTGACAAGTGCTACACTAGCTGGTAACATATATCCTAACAATATTGTTATGTTCTTATGATAGGAGTATATGAGACGAGGACTGTTTGGTTATATTTCGGGTTGGAGTTAGATGAGACAATAGATTGATGAGTCCTAACAAGGACTGTTTTGGTTATATTCAGTTGGTCCGAGATAATAATAGATTGAAGTTATAGGAAGCAATAGGTTGAGTCCTAACAAGGACTGTTTTGGTTATATTTCTCAGTTTGGAGTTATCTGAGACAATAGATTGAAGTTATAGGAGACCATAGATTGAAGCATGAGTCCTATTAGTCTTCGTCTTCATCAATCATATCAGGAAATACAATCATTATACCTAATGCCCCAAGATACAATCAGTAACCTGATACATTCATATTGAAACAATTTATATAAAATATATACAGGTGTAGGTAGTATAAATGACATACAAACATTATATATCTGCTGTAGGCCTATTAGCCTACAAATAGTTAATTATATTTTACCCTCCAAGATTTAAACAGGTCAGGTTTTAATCCGACTATTGAAGCAGGGCTGCAGGTCAATGCACTCAGGTAAGCAATAAAATCAAGGTTGACAGCTTCTCCTCTTCAGTCGGTCGGTATCTGGCTTCGTGTTGGTGTTGCGTGTTTTTGCATAAAATCTCGCCCGATTATATAGGCAGGTGAGGTAACTTCTACTGCTTAAGGAAAGCGTTTGGTTGGTTCCTGGTGTGGCAAGCTGATTGGTTGTCTGCAGTTTCGTACCATGCTCCGTACAGCCTAATTTTATTCTGTTTTCTCCGCCATATTGCGTGACAAGATGGCCGCAACCGACATCCGAAAAACAGGGCTTAAGTTTAATTTTATTCTGTCTCAGAGACTGGTGAACGGTGCTCGTTGATTGGCTGGGACAAATTTGTATCCCGACATAATGATTTAACAAAGTAGTGGGTTTACACACTCGTTTCACGACAACGCCACCAGGCGTGATGGCCGCTGACTTCTTTGACGGTTGGCGGTTATGGATCAAAGAAGAAGAAGATCCCTCTTATGAAGATGGCATTCCGTCTCAGGCTTCTCTCTTCACCATACAGTTTCTCCCTTATCTGGGCTAGAGAAAGTCACTCTGCCACCCTTCTCTCATGGAGCGACAGTCTCGGAGGACCTGCTCTACTGTTTGTTTGTCCTCCCCATGTGGACACATATCTGCTTGTTTGTCCTCCCCACGTGGACACATATCTGCTTGTTTGTCCTCCCCATGTGGACACATATCTGCTTGTTTGTTCTCCCCACGTGGACACATTTCTGCTTGTTTGTCCTCCCCAAGAGGACACATATCTGCTTGTTTGTCCTCCCCAAGTGGACACATATCTGCTTGTTTGTCCTCCCCAAGTGGACACATATCTGTCTGTCTGTTTGTCCTCCCCAAGTGGACACATATCTGTCTGTTTGTCCTCCCCAAGTGGACACATATCTGCTTGTTTGTCTTCCCCAAGTGGACACATATCTGCTTGTTTGTCCTCCCCAAGTGGACACACATCTGTCTGTTTGTCCTCCCCAAGTGGACACATATCTGCTTGTTTGTCCTCCCCAAGTGGACACATATCTGTCTGTTTGTCCTCCCCAAGTGGACACATATCTGCTTGTTTGTCCTCCCCAAGTGGACACATATCTGCTTGTTTGTCCTCACCAAGTGGACACATATCTGTCTGTTTGTCCTCCCCAAGTGGACACATATCTGCTTGTTTGTCCTCCCCAAGTGGACACATATCTGTCTGTTTGTCCTCCCCAAGTGGACACATATCTGTCTGTTTGTCCTCCCCAAGTGGACACATATCTGCTTGTTTGTCCTCCCCAAGTGGACACATATCTGCTTGTTTGTCCTCCCCAAGTGGATACATATCTGTGTGACTGATTTTCAGTTTATTGCGCAGATGGTATTTGAGTCTGCAATGGCCAGTTCTTAGTCTGAAAATTATCACTGAATATCAGCCCGTTCCTCTGACTATGCCAGCAGAGGCATGCTGCATTGGCAACAGCTTTGACCTCTTTATCCAAGTGCCTAACCTCGTGCCACCGAAACTTGTTTCGGAGGTACGCTCCTGTAGTCAGAAATTACTGAAAGGGAAGATAGATAGGAATTTCTTCTTGGTAATTGTAATGTATAGTATGGTTCCTTATTGTCTAGTTTTTTTTTTAAAGTTATTATTTATTATTGATTTGATCTTTTCCTATCTTGCCCTGGCTTTAGTTTGTGTTTCTCTTTCTTCTTCTTTTGTAAGCCTATCTGCCTTCTCATTTCCATATATCTTGCAGGGGGCAGGGGTTCACTTTACTTTTACTGTTTTGAATTTAAAGCTGGTTTCCACTTGTGGTTCTGCCAGGCTGTCTAATCAGTTGTTTAAACACTTCATGTTCGTCACATAATTTAGTCACTCAAAAGTCACATAAAAAAGGAAGATATTTTTTTTTTAAATGACTGAAGTTGATTATAAACATGCGTTAAAAGCACTAATTCTTAATGATAACTCTTTTGAAAATAAAATGGTTCTAAATTGCATTTAAATGTTTTAAAGAGTAGGAACAAATATATATATATATATAAAAGTATATATATATATATATATATATATATTTATATAATTATATAATGTATATATATATATATATATATATATATATATAATATATATATATTATATATATATATTTTTCCTTAAGCAGCGGCACTTGGGCTTTCAGCCCTTCGGCCCAATGACATGTCATTGCGAGGCTGGGGAACCTGAGGACTTTCCTTCCAACCCGGTCATCCACAGAGGGTTTATCTCAGGAGCCGTTCATGTTATTCAGTCAAAATCCCGGTCGTTGACACTGCTTCAAATGCTGACGCCCGGGCTTTAACCTTGAATACCTGGTCGCCAGCGCAACGTTCGCCTGTACCATTACACCAGCGCGGCTTACATTAGGGAACAAATATAAATGCGATATAAAATTAAAAAGGGCACGGTAATCGCTCAGCTGAAGTCATGTTTTAGTCAGATTACAATAACAAGGTGAAGGTCGTCCCATAGTGTATACAGGGTACTACCGTAGAGGAGTGAAGTTCTAGAGTCTTTACTATACTAAGTTCTCCTTTATGAGGTAGAGTGACCAGTTTTTTTTCACACTGCCTTTGTCTTCTGTACCCAAAAAGCAGAGTCTGATACCCGTTTATAGCTAAATACAAAGCGTAATGTTGCCAGATTTTGAACCTCAAATCCGGTTACTTTGTCACGAAACGCAACCGCTCTCACCATTATCACCAATTGTGATATATACAACATTTTCCCTCTTACATATGTTCTGAAATTTCGATGAATCTTACGATTTGGACACTGCGACATTTCCTTTAAGAAAATGTCGTAAGCATGAGAGAAAACTCAGATGCCTGTGCATTCTGCTGGCAAGTTCGTGTGGTAAAACAAATTGCTACAGAAATAAGCACAACAAGAGCATGGGATCTGAATATCTCTAGCACAGACTTTATGCATTGGACCATCTGCATTGGTAGCTCTACACTCCTAACGTAGCGGACAACAATCGGACAAGAAGACATCTACAGCGACAAAAGAGAAAAGGTCAGAAGCTGAAGAATTCTACAGTATTCACCTCAGTATATTTCTCAGTATAGTTCCTAGGGGTCTCCGAGGCGATAAAGAAAGTATAGAATTACTGTTCCCTCAGATATATCTTAAAATGCGACTATTATGAGGTTGGCAACTTCATCATCTAAAACAAATTGGTAGAGAAACATCACTGCAAAAGCACATAAAATACTTTCGTGCAGGCTTCCTACAAACATTTTTGTGAAACAAATAAAGAGAGAAAACCTGAGGCCTGTAATAGTAAAAAAATTAATACACACATAATGGTATGTTTCAGTCACTAGTGAGAAATAAAGAAGTAGAAAACTAGACAACAGAAAATCAACAGAAGTGAGAAGAGGCTTACCGCAGAATCGAAGCTCAGGACCTTCCGAACGGCAACACCACGCATAGCTACGGAAGGGAATCGTACTATCCTCCCTGCCAACTAGGCGTCGGAAAGTCCTGGGCTCGATTCTCCAGTATGCCTCTAGCTTACGTTGTTTTTCTGTTGTCTAATTTTCTATTTCTTTATTTGTGACGAGTGCCTGTAACATACCGTTGTACGTGCGTATTATTTATTTAGGCTTCCTGCAAAAAAAAAAGGTTGGGTTGGGGGGGGGGGGGGTGTGGGGGGGGGGGCGACAGCTGCAACTGTGGCTCCATGCTTCATATGGAGAGAAAATGAAAATAATGATGATGAGGATGATTTCGTATTTTAAAGTGTGAGTGGCAGAGTCTGTGGAATAGAAACAATACTGCATGAAAACAAACGATATGCTCGACGAGGAACGATGGGCTAACCTTCGCATCCTTCTTCGTCCTCTTTCACCTTCACACTTCTTCATTAATGACACTAAACAAGGTAGTAGTCAGCTCAAGGTTCCTGACATCTCCAAACAGTTTTTTCGTGGAAAGAAGTAGGTTGTTGCCGGAGTCATTCTCTCGTTAAGTGGTTTCATTGTCCCAAAATAAACCAAGTTTTCAGCCCCTATTCATTGTTTCCTCAACGGCGCCGCCACTGCTGGACGCCTGACCTGGTCTGGTTGTATAATATTGTTTTCTGAAGTTACAGTTGATAACTTCGTTTGCCCTTACCTTCCAGTAACAAACCGCCAGCTTACTTGTTTCAGGGGTTCCAACCTTTTGCATCCCCGTACCCTCATGGCTTTTAGTAAACCTTCTTGTACCCTCTGTTCAATATGAGAGGAAATATTTGCTAAAGTTTACTATGCACATAAGAATATAAATTAACAAATTAGTTAATTTTTCATGAAGACAACTTTTTTGTCAGTACATAACATTTTTAGTATTTACAATTATTAAACGTTTAACAGAACACCATCAAATACTTTTTGACTGTTGTATTGTTACCCAATAGTTTTATTCTTGGTACAGTTTTTGAGAGCTGTCGTAAAATACAATCTGTATGTACAACACGCCCACATGTGGTCTCGCAAAATTCCCCCCAGTTGTAAGACTAGTGACCACCTTTATAAGAATAAAATAACATAAGAATAACATAAGGAAGTTGTGTGGAGTCATTGTTGTTCGCGCCGCCAGAAATACTAGCTTTTATAACTCGGTATCTAAAGGGTTAACGCATAAAAACGATCGTTAGACTAAATGCCAATGTGACGTCACAGACTTGCACGCCTTACCCAAAACATAGATGAAGGTTAGAGCTATTTGCATATCGGGTCAAAAGTTTGAACGTTTCGTTGTGGTTTTCTTAGAAAAAGTGAGAGAGAAGGGGAAATAGTACGGAGTCCTTTGTAAACTATCGTCTCCATTTTCGAAACTGAAACTACTGTCCAAATCGAACGATAGGAAAAATAAAGACTAAAAGACGATTAAAATGCTACTAATTATTTATTAAATATATCATATTCGTTAGTCTAATATATTATCTTACTGTAGAAATAAAGATATATTATTGGCATAAATATAGAGGAAAAACGAAAATGGTAAAAATAATAGACAGAAGTGTGAAACCTTATGTATTAGATGACAGACGGTAGACGAAGTAAATATTATCGTTCTGTATTGAAATGACTTAGAGAATACTAGCGATATGGTAGAATGAAGACATATATAGACGTGTATAGGGCTTCTTTACTGATGCTGGCCATATTAAGGGGTGTCTCCTGATTTGAAAATTATTAGGTTAACTTTTCAAAAAAGACGCGTAGGAGCGGAAGTCCCCTGATTGGTTGCTTAGAATAACTAAGGAGTATGAATAAATACACTGAGGCCCAAGATTTCCTTGCCACTTGAAAATTAAATATTCACTTGTGTAGTTATTGACGAATTCAGACAAGTTGGGCTCCTATGCCTTCGCTGTTCTGATGTCAGCAGGAGATCTGTGTGACCATTTATAGCCTGTATTTAACTTATATAGTGAAATATTTCGATATTACGGTAAGAAGCAACATTTATATAATTATTATTGTATTTGAAAATGTGTTTGCAATATTGATTATGTATTAATATTTGAAGGGTAGATGTGGTGAAGTGGGATGTTATAAATACTTATAGGGAACTTAGTGTACTGACTGAGATCAGCTGTGAAGGTATCTATATCTATTAAGAGTAGTGTATTATAGATAACCTTACTTGCTACCACATATCTATATATCTCAGTCAGAATTATTCTGGAATAGTGTGATGCTACGTTATGTGTCTAGGGTATGTGTATGATGAAGTGTAAGTCACAACAACAGACAGATAAACAATTTAATTTAATCCACTACTCTTGACAACACTGTGACACTCACATACATATAACACTCTACAAAGATATCTTAAAAGAGTCACTGATAAACTTTCAAATAACAATATGTATTCATTACTGGCATGAATGAATATGTGTCCTGATTCAACTACAAGGGAACCAGGAATCACAATCAATTTAAATTACAAGTTATGTACAGAATGTATTTAATATGAATATTGTAGTGACATATATTATTACAAATGTTCTATGTGTGTCAGTTCCTGATTTTAAGACAAGTAAATTCCCCTCTTAATGTTAATTTTACAAAGTCAGTTCAAGATGAGGGGACATAATGTTGAGCTCAGCTGGCCAAGTTAGCTTATCTGGCGTGATGGCGGCAGGAAAGGACTCTTCTGCTCGAATTCTCCTCTGGGCTCTGGAGACACCTCACTGATAGCTAAAAGGACCAAGGAGTATGCTGTCCGACACTGGATTCAGCAAAGCTCTGACCAGGTGCTGCTCAGTACCATCAAGACCACTGTTTCACAATTCATACGAATAAACACAGATACGTTGATTAGCAATGAATTCTGGCACAAACTGGCACAAATTCCCATCTGCTTATCTTCCAGGCTTTTATTTAGCAAAATATATGCTGGCTTCAACGCACTGATGCTTTATCAAGCTATTTTAAACAAGTGGTTTCGAACTAACGCTCCCAAGTGTGTATATCAGCGAGTCTGACCAATGAGCCCCGTTTCGACAAGTGTTTGAAAAAATGTTACCTTTCCCCGTTTCCCCTAACAACCAAGATAGTATTTATAGCCCGACCAATCGTGGTTAGGCTTTCATTTGTTGCGCTCCAATCAATTTGGAGTTTACATGGTAGGCTATTTCTGTAACGTAAATTTTTTTCAAACACGTTATAAAAAAATCTTATGAGCAGAAATGATTTTATGCTGTCAGGCACCCCCAATATTTTATTTTGGGTATAATTTATTAATTCCTGGACTATTTGCGTAACGTTTTACATATTATTTGTCAGCAAGCCCTAAGGAACCCAAAAATACAAATTTAAAGGAGCTACGTGGCTGCATTCAAAATATGCAATTTCTTCTACCTCCTGTTTCGAAGATGTGCTGTCTGGGTACTGTTATGTTCTCAACCGTAAACCCATCTAATGTTATCTTTTCTAATAAGAGTTTTTTTATGATTTATAAACCTAACTCTGGGAAAGGGTAGTGTATTTTATCACTGTCCGTCTGAAAAAAAATTAGTGCATGTAGACTTACACGCGTGATGCATGCGTTCCTGATTTTCAGCCCTCCCCTCTCTCTTTATCCTTTTGTCCATCTGTTCGTTCGTTTTGGTAACGCAGTATAATTAATGTTAGGATTAATTTAGGTCATTACGCAGTACGTCTCAATGTTTTTCTTAGAAATGCAGCACACGTTTCATTGAAGAAGGCGGGTAATAATACAGTAAGCTTTTATATCAACGTGAAAGCGTTACAATTTGCAGACGAAGCAGAAAACAAGGGGGATTTCGAGTACATTCTTTGTGACAGCACTGTTATTTTACCATTGCTCTTCTCTTTATTAATTTTATTTGTTAGGCTTCATATTTACCTAATAATTTATATATGTGGATTAGAATATTTCATGACACCTCCCCTCTTAAAACAGACATTATATGTCAGTCCTTTATTCTATATACACATAGAGAAATTTATTATTATTTCTGGGGTTTACGGTGATTCTCATCACACGGATGGCGGCTTAAAAAATCAGCTCCCAAATTGGTTTTTCCAGATATATACTCAATGCTAAAATTATATGGAGCCAGAAGCAAAGACCATCGGAGTAACCTAGAGTTCTCATGCTTAGCCTGTGCTAAAAACGATAAAGGTTTGTGATCTGTTTGCAACTTAAATGCCTTCCCATATAGATAAATATTGAATTTCTTTATTGCCCATATTACTGCAAGACATTCTTTTTCGCTAGTTGAGTAGTTGATTTCAGCTTTATTCAACTTTCTGCTAGCATATGCCACTGGGCTTAATTCCCCATCCAATGCATCTGATTTCTGTAGTAGAGTTGCACCTAGCCCAATATTACTTGCATCCGTCCTTACTATGAATTCTTGACTTAAGTCAGGTAATTTCAAAATGGGTTTACTTGTGAGCTTTTCCTTCAATTCTTGGTAAGTCATTTCACATTGTGGTGTCCATGTAATGCGATCTGGATGTCCTTTACGTGTCAATTCAGTTAACGGTGCACATATGGAATTAAAGTTTTTGATATACTTCTGGTAGAAACCACATAATGAGACAAAGGATCTCACGTCCTTCTTGGTTTGTGGTCTCGGGGCTTTCTGTAGTTTCTCTAAGTTCTTTGGGTCAGGGGTCATGTTTCCCTGATAAACTGTGTGTCCCAAAAAATTCCAATTCTTTACATCCAACGCAACATTTGGTTGGTCGGGCTGTTAAATTTGCCTCCCTAAGTCGAGTAAACAGCATGTTCAGAGAGTCAATGTGTTCCTCAAATGTTTCTGTTGCTATAAGGATATCATCCATAAAATTTGTTATACAGGGATTATTCAGAGGATCCAATAATTTTCTCATCATTCTAGAGAAGACAATGGCAATCTATTAAACTCATAGTGTCCTTCTGAGGTACTAAAAGCTAGGTATGGTCTAACCTCAGGCTTTACTGGAATCTGATAGTATCCTTTACTCAGATCCACTTTTGAGAAATATTTAGCTTTATTTAGTCTGGCAAACAGCTGATTTGTATCCGGCAATGGATCCACCTGTCCTTCTGTAATAGCATTCAGTCTCCTGTAATCTATACAGAGTCTATGTTCTCCAGAGGGCTTCCTTAAGAGTACCACCCCGGAACTATACGAAGACTCACTGTGCGAAATAATTCCTTCCTTCAACAGATAGTCTATCTCTTCCTTCAAAGCTTTTTCCTTAGCAAACGGAATCGAATATGGTTTCATACAGACAGGTGTGGAGTCTATGAGTTTCATATCATATTCCAATAGGTTTGTATGCCCTGGTCGGTCTGTTAACACCTCTGCATGATTATTTAGAACCTGTTGCACTCTCTCTTTCTGAGTTTTCGTTAAATGTGTACTGATTTTCACCTGTGCTGCTGTCTCACAGGGGTGTAATGGATATTCAAATGATGAAAGTGGTTCCTTTTTCATCTCCATGGCGATGGACAAGGTCAACAAGTGTGTCTCTTCCTGATGTTCTCTTTCCAAATATTTCTTCAGGAGATTCACATGATAGATTTTTTCTTTCCCCTTCTTATCTATCTTATAATTTGTTCTAGACACCTTCTCTAGAACTGTATATGGACCCTGCCATCCAATTTGTAACTTATTCTGACTCCCGGGCAAAAGAAGCAGTACTTTCTCTCCCACAGCCAAATTTCTGTCTTTCGCCTTCCTGTTATAATAGGCAGCATGTTTCTTCCTGGCTTGTTTCAAATTTTCATTGGCAAGTTTCCAGCCAGTTTTTAACCGAGTGGTCAGCTCATTCACATACTGGTATGAAGATGTAATGTTTTCCTCTGCCTTTTCATCAGTCCACGTTCTTAACATAGCTTCGAGTGGACCTTTTATTGGCCTTCCAAACAATAATGTTGCCGGGGCCATACCGGTTGAACTATGGGGTACCTCCCGATAAGCAAAGAGGGCGGCGTGCAGGTACTGGTCCCATGTATCTGGTTTTTCGTGTGCCAACTTTCTCAGGATCGACATTAATGTGCCGTTAAATCTTTCCACTTGGCCGTTCCCTTGGGGATGATACACACTACAATGGAAGTGTTTGGCCTGGAAGATCCTGAAAACTTCTTCAGTTAGTTTCCCCTTGAACTGAGAGCCATTATCAGTCAAGATTTGATTGGGAAAGCCTAACCTTGTGAAAATTGTGAGCAATGCCTCTGCCACATGTTTTGAATCAATCGATGACAGGGCTACTGCCTCTCCCCACATAGAACAAGTGTCCACCAGAGTCAGAATGTAGCTGTTCCTTCTCTTGGTTCGGGTGAGAGGTCCCACAAGATCCACGGCAACTCTCTCAAAGGGTGTTCCCACTATGGGCATTTCCCCCAGAGTTGCTGGTGCAGTCCAATGTTTAGGTGCTACTCGTTGGCACTCTGGACAGGATTTTACATATCGTTTGATATCTTCAGTTATTCCTGGCCAGAAATAGTGACAAGCTATTCGCTGTCCTGTTGCGCTGATTCCCATATGACCACTGAAGGGAATCGCATGCCCTAGTTCCAACACTTTAGTCCTATATGAAGTGGGAAGGACCAGCTGTCCGTGACCATTGGATTCAGATCCAGCCTTCCTATATATCAATTTGTTCTTCATATAAAACTCTCCCTTGCCTGGAGGTGTATGAGATTTGGGCAACTTCTTGAAACATGGCTTGAGTGTTTTGTCCTCAGCCTGTGCCTTCCTCATCTCATCTGGGTGAGTATTTATGGGATTATCCTCCTCCTTCTTTGTCTGTGATCTGGTCTGCACTGTTGCCAATATCACAGGTCTCTTGGGATTCCCCAAGAAGACATATCTACACCCCAATATTAGAGGGTAGATTGGCTCATTTATCACTGCTGCTTTTATGATTCCTTCCACATATCGCGTTTTCACTTTTATTCGGGCGACGGGAAGTGTCATGGTAGCTACATCCTTGGTTGCAGTTTGAATCTCCACTGTTTCTGTGGTGTATTGATCGGCCTGCACCAGGTGAGAACTCACAACGGAATCGTAATCTAAACCGGTATCATATAAACATCTTATAGTGACACCATTACAAATGACATCTTCACACACTGGGGGGTGGTATGGTTCCTGTAATTCTTCAGGTTTGCCCTTCTTTTCCTTTTTCCCCGATGTCATAGCAGCTAAATGAGGAGGTTTCCTTCTACAATGGTCAGTGTCATGATTGTTCATCTTACAATTTTTACACCACCTTTTTCCTTGGTTGAAAGATTTTCTTTCATCATATTTCCTTTCATCGAATTGTGGGAATTTATTTTTATTGTCATACCGTGGCCTATCAAATTGGTGCTTACCTTTATTTTGATCCCTAGGATCAAATTTATTAAAGTTCTGTGGTGCCCTAAAGTTATCCACCTGTTTCTTTTTATTACCTGTTACCTCTGCTTGAGCTGCTTGATACCTTTCAGCAACATTTAGCAACTCACCCAGCCTCTCTGCACCTTGTTCCATGAGAAACTTTCTCAGGTCTGGAGCCATGGACTCTCTTAGTTGCTCTATAAGGACCATTTCCTTAAGATCTTGGGTTTTCCCCAGAGAAGTCCATTTCTCCAAGTATGTCTCGATTCGTGCAGAGAACTGGTGATAGGTTTCACCTGACAGTAGTTTAGCATTCCTAAATTTTTTTTCTGTAAAACTCTGCATTCTTTTCATACCTTAACAAAAGAGCCTGCTTTAGCATGTCATAATTTTCCTGATCACCTCTGCTCATTTTTGCAAAAACTTCATAAGCTGCCCCACGAAGTCCCTGAGATAACTTTAAGCTCCACCTTTCTCTCTCTAACCCATACGTGGTAGCTAATAGTTCGTACCTATTTATATAGCTCTCAATATCATCGTCTTTCTCAACAAAATGATCTAAATGAAAGTTCATAGCTGAGGTCGAGGCTCCCTGAGTAACCGTAGCATCAGAGGCAAAGGGACTGGCACCATTTTCAGGAGCATGGCCTTGAAACTCAAACTCCCTTAGTCGTAACTCATGTTCCCTTTGTAATCTCTTCTCCTCCTTTTCTGCTTCCCTCTCTGCAGCTAATCTCTTCTCTTCTCTTTCTGCAGCTAATTTCTTCTCTTCTCTTTCTGCAGCTAATTTCTTCTCTTCTCTTTCTGCAGCTAATCTTTTGTCTTCTCTTTCTGCTTCCAATTTCTTAGCCTCTTTGTCAGCCTCAATCTGCAACCTCTTAGTCTCAGCCTCAGCTTGCAAATCTTAATTTCCCTTTCAGCCTCTAACCTTCTTTCGGCTTCTTTTTCTAATCTTCTTTCTTCGCGTTCAATAAATTTGTCACATTCCGTTGTGACATAGGCAACCATAACTTGCCCATCTAATCCTAACTCTTTTGCAGTCTGAACCGCAGCAGATCGAAATTTGGCCAGGTCCGCCATTGTCTATCAGGTAAATTTTTATAATGTCTACCCAACAATTCAATTTCTAACTATATATCTAATGGACAACACAGGCACCGTGAGCTCAACCTTATTTAATTCCACCCAAGGATACCTTTTAATTCTTATATTCCCTGAAGTGAATTACCCCCAATATTTTTAATAGTTAAAGATTCAAAATCCCAAGAGCGAGACCCCAATATATGTGGTGAAGTGGGATGTTATAAATACTTATAGGGAACTTAGTGTACTGACTGAGATCAGCTGTGAAGGTATCTATATCTATTAAGAGTAGTGTATTATAGATAACCTTACTTGCTACCACATATCTATATATCTCAGTCAGAATTATTCTGGAATAGTGTGATGCTACGTTATGTGTCTAGGGTATGTGTATGATGAAGTGTAAGTCACAACAACAGACAGATAAACAATTTAATTTAATCCACTACTCTTGACAACACTGTGACACTCACATACATATAACACTCTACAAAGATATCTTAAAAGAGTCACTGATAAACTTTCAAATAACAATATGTATTCATTACTGGCATGAATGAATATGTGTCCTGATTCAACTACAAGGGAACCAGGAATCACAATCAATTTAAATTACAAGTTATGTACAGAATGTATTTAATATGAATATAGTAGTGACATATATTATTACAAATGTTCTATGTGTGTCAGTTGTGTAGTAGTAAAATGAGGTAATACTGGTTTTGTTTTGTTCAAGCTCTGTTGGTATTTGTCATCATGACTTCAATAGTTTGTCTTTAGGGACTAGTATTGGAGATGTTCACAGTTCCTGATTTTAAGACAAGTAAATTCCCCTCTTAATGTTAATTTTACAAAGTCAGTTCAAGATGAGGGGACATAATGTTGAGCTCAGCTGGCCAAGTTAGCTTATCTGGCGTGATGGCGGCAGGAAAGGACTCCTCTGCTCGAATTCTCCTCTGGGCTCTGGAGACACCTCACTGATAGCTAAAAGGACCAAGGAGTATGCTGTCTGACACTGGATTCAGCAAAGCTCTGACCAGGTGCTGCTCAGTACCATCAAGACCACTGTTTCACAATTCATACGAATAAACACAGATACGTTGATTAGCAATGAATTCTGGCACAAACTGGCACAAATTCCCATCTGCTTATCTTCCAGGCTTTTATTTAGCAAAATATATGCTGGCTTCAACGCACTGATGCTTTATCAAGCTATTTTAAACAAGTGGTTTCGAACTAACGGTCCCAAGTGTGTATATCAGCGAGTCTGACCAATGAGCCCCGTTTCGACAAGTGTTTGAAAAAATGTTACCTTTCCCCGTTTCCCCTAACAACCAAGATAGTATTTATAGCCCGACCAATCGTGGTTAGGCTTTCATTTGTTGCGCTCCAATCAATTTGGAGTTTACATGGTAGGCTATTTCTGTAACGTAAATTTTTTTCAAACACGTTAAAAAAAAATCTTATGAGCAGAAATGATTTTATGCTGTCAGGCACCCCCAATATTTTATTTTGGGTATAATTTATTAATTCCTGGACTATTTGCGTAACGTTTTACATATTATTTGTCAGCAAGCCCTAAGGAACCCAAAAATACAAATTTAAAGGAGCTACGTGGCTGCATTCAAAATATGCAATTTCTTCTACCTCCTGTTTCGAAGATGTGCTGTCTGGGTACTGTTATGTTCTCAACCGTAAACCCATCTAATGTTATCTTTTCTAATAAGAGTTTTTTTTTATGATTTATAAACCTAACTCTGGGAAAGGGTAGTGTATTTTATCACTGTCCGTCTGAAAAAAAATTAGTGCATGTAGACTTACACGCGTGATGCATGCGTTCCTGATTTTCAGCCCTCCCCTCTCTCTTTATCCTTTTGTCCATCTGTTCGTTCGTTTTGGTAACGCAGTATAATTAATGTTAGGATTAATTTAGGTCATTACGCAGTACGTCTCAATGTTTTTCTTAGAAATGCAGCACACGTTTCATTGAAGAAGGCGGGTAATAATACAGTAAGCTTTTATATCAACGTGAAAGCGTTACAATTTGCAGACGAAGCAGAAAACAAGGGGGATTTCGAGTACATTCTTTGTGACAGCACTGTTATTTTACCATTGCTCTTCTCTTTATTAATTTTATTTGTTAGGCTTCATATTTACCTAATAATTTATATATGTGGATTAGAATATTTCATGACAGTAGAGTCCCAGTCGTACAAGCGCCACTTCAACATGTTATGTAAAATCATTAAATGTGGTTAGATAATCTTATAGCTTCTTGTAAAAGCCCTACAGCTTTACTTGTACTTTGGGAGATATAAGAACATTTATAAAGAGGGAAGCCAACATCAAACTTTGTGTTGTTTCACCGAGTTGCTAAGAAAGATATTAACCTTTTGTAGAAAAGCCAGACCGGCTTTCTGACATTGTGGGGAAAGAACTTAATAAAATACTTACAGTTTTACTTAAAAGGTTGGGATAAAAGAAATTAATAAGGGAAAAGAAATTACTGAATAATGTTTGAGTTATAGACAGAAAATCACTGGAAATCTTTATAAATTACAGGTATCACCTGAATGTATTTACTTAATTATAATATTGTCTTATGACTAGGAAGTTGTTCAACATATGGTTGAGATACTTGATGATGAATAAAGCACTTTTACAGATGGGAAAAATCACTATGTGTGTATAATTTTCTGATTAGGATCTGTTAATATGTATCAACCTTGTTATGAGTGGAGATAGGTCAGACTAGTATTTTGAGGGAAATGAATCTTTTCCTTCCCAGGGTTTCTGTAATAACCTGAAGTGTGCCAGTCACGTATATGTTCGAGAAAAGTACCAGTGTGAGGCCATATGTCTGATTGCCTTGTGTGGCGTGAGGTTTTATTTGGCTCTAGGGTCAGTATAGTACTGACAATTACAGAAATAGAATTTATGCAGAAAATGGGGAAGTCCCAGTGTCTGAGAGAACTACTGGTATCACAAATTAGTTACGGCTGTGAATGTTCTGATCTCGAAAAATTAGTAGAGAGGAGACCGACATATCTTGCCACCTCCGCTGTGTAACTAACTGTGATATTACGACAAGGAAACAGATTTTACTTAACAATGATAAAATTGACAAGTCTTCAAATACAATTTCCTTATTATTTATTTAGTATCATCTCATCTCAACCCATAACCCGTCATGGGTCGTAGGGGTGCCATGGTGGAAGCATCAGCAGACAGGGTCCTCCACTGCTCTCTATTCTCAGCAATGCGTACAAGTGTGGAGAAACCGTGTCCTGCCCATTCTTTGATGTTATCAGCCCAGGATTTTCTTTGCCTTCCTCTTCTCCGTTTACCTTCGACTGTTCCCTGGAGGATCGTTTTCGAAAGGGAGTCATGACGAGTTACATGCCCAAACCAGGCAAGCTTTCGACGTTTCACTATTGACAAAAGTGGTTCTTGATGGCCTGCATAGGTGTTTATCTTCTCTCTAACATAGACATTTGTTTTGTGCTCTTTATAGCAAATGCGCAAAATTCTTCTATAACATTTATGCTCGAAAGCCTGAATCCTTCGCTCCGTATCTGCAGTGAGTGTCCAGCCCTCACACCCATACAAGAGAATAGATAATACAAGTGATTTGTATAATTTGATCTTCACAGGAAAATTGATGTTACTTTTCCATATCACATTCAACCTTGTCATGGCAGCTGAGGCCATCTCAAGTCTTGTCTTGATTTCTTTATTTGATCTTCCATCACTACATATAGTGGACCCTAGATATTTAAAGGTGTTAACTTCTTCTAACGTTTGCCCATTTAACGTAATGTTGGTCGGAACATGTTTCTTATGGCTATTCACCAATATCTTGCTTTTTTCTATATTAATTTCCATCCCATATGTTCTTGTTACTTTCTCCAGTCTAGAGGTAAGGTCTTGAAGTTCTGATTCTGTTCCAGCTATGTCGCGAGGGCGGTTGGAGGAGATAGGACAGCTTGAATGGAATGGAAGAATACAGATAATAATGTCTTATTGATAGCTTCCGAGTTTGAAGAAAACTGCCTCTCCTCGGGAAATAGTGTACTAGAAATTACTTAAAAGAGAATTCTGGTACCTAAACAGGATATTTTCTGGACGATAAATTCTTCCTCAGGAATCCTACAAAAGGACTGTGTAAAGCACACAAGGTTGAGAAAGAGATTTGGTGTCCAGCCACAATTAAAATATCCCGACCCAATAGAAGTTAATTGAATTATGGCTGAGCCCCCAGGGTGTAGATTATATTTAAAACAAAATACAACCCAAATAAAGTTAACAAGAAAAATAACAACAGACTCTGTTATGTAAAGTTGGATAAAAGGGTATGGAATCTTACATTTGTTTTATATACATATAAATATGAAAAAAAGGTTTAGCTATACTGTTTAAATAAAAAAACAACTAGTGTTGGTCATCACTTGGACCAGAGATCTTTTCTATGGTAGTGTTGCTGGTAGGTGTTAATACTCAACTCTCCGAAGGCCTGTAGTAGCTGCGGAGATGATTTTGGTTCGAACTCTCTTGGTTTGGTCTGCCCCAGTAGGTTGGTCTTATAACAGTTAATGGGTTCAGAGGGTGTCAGAGTCTGCTTCCCTGGACTCAGTGCACATCACAGATAAGGATGGGGTAAGTCACCTCTGCTGAATGCCTCTTCTGTTTATGGGATGTGTGGGATGGTTACTGGGTGATAGGATAAGGTTGGGTAAGGGTAATCTTGGTACCATGGACTTGTACCCTGGACCTGGTTTAGGTATCTGGTAACCGCAACCTGGTTTAGTACTGGGTAACCGCAACCTGAGTTTTTGCTTTGTAACCGCAACCTGGGTTAGTACCTCGTAACCGCAACCTGGGTGGACTGGAAACAATTGAAATCCCATTAGTGGTTTCAAGAGCAGTCATCTCCTAAGTCTGATGGCCGGTAAGCGTCCATCAGAAATTAAATTAACACAAGGTTAACTACTATTTAGTAACTGTGTTATCTATTAGATATGAACTACCACTTCTTAACTGACATTATAGTGTATCTTGAGTTCTCAGTCTCTATCTGGCTGTCTGCTTATTTACAGCAGTGGTTTTCCCCATGTGGCAATGAGTTTCACAAACTGTGAGGTAGGGGCTGGGGTCATCAAATGGTTGAGAACCACTGGTTCACCTAGTGCCCATAGAGCAGTATTTTAATTCTGGGGTCACTGTCAACAATGGTTTGAGAACCACCGGGTAATAGTTTCATATGCTGCTTTAACCTGTTGGGATGTCATTGCTGCCAAGGTCTGAGAACCAATGATTTACATTCTTGATACTGAAGCAGTAAATCATGTGGAAGGTAGTCATAATCTCAAGGCTTGAGAACTGCTGACTTACATTTTGTCAGTCAAGTGGTAAATTCATTAAATAGCTAAATAATTGCAAGCATTCTTAAAGTCCTGGTTCCTGTAGCAAATAACATTCATATACTGATAATAAAATAGTTCTTCAATCATACATAAAATAGTTATTCAATCATACAACATGGTATATGCATAGGATTGCATTAAATACATGTAAAGAACCTTCCATAATGAAAAACACATTAATGTCCCTTAAGTGACAAAGTGAGAAGAAGTGATTGAGACACTGTTATCAAGTTTGTAGTCTTGGCAGAGAACACAGAAGTCTTATAAGAAATAGAAAATAGAAGAACCACTAATACACTTCTATTTTGTTTGGATCAATATGCAAATCTCAAAGTAACAACAATAATGTACATCAATTGTTTTAACCCTGTCTTATTTCTGCCAGGCTGTGAGATAAAGATCAGGAGGTAATTAGGTTTAGGAACTTTGCAAACTCATACATTAGTTTGAGTGATCTGTAAAGATGCCAATAACAGTTATTGTCACTGAAAATGAAATGCATTTAAACTTTAACAAAAAGTTACTGCAATAGCAAGCTGTTGATAAACATATGATTATTCATGTTATAAAATCAGCAGTATTAGATCTACTTACTTCGCTCAACGAATTCACTACCGATATTTGCAACCAGAAATGCCCCTCTCTAGGGCCCATAAACTCACGTCTGTTCCGAATGATGGTTAGTGGTCTAATGCTTATAATTCCCTCCTAAAATTCCAGGTGAGGTTCCCGGGCAGGGGTGGGCTGTGATTTGGGTGGCATTGTTGCAAATACATCTTTTGGTCCCAGGAGTATTAAGTTACCTTCGTTAACTCGCATAGTATCCACTGTGTACATGTTCAGTTCGTGACACCAAGAAAGGCGGTCGACTTCCGGTCGGTCTGTTCGTAGCACTGATTTTCACCTCCGACTTTTGCTGGCGAAGTGAATAATTTATTACCTTGGACCGAGAATCCTGAGCTAGTAAAATACTGTTAAATCTATGACTAGCGAGAGAGAGAGAGACTTTTGGTTTCTTGTCAAATGATAGGAGAAATTTGTAGAGGGAAAAAAAATAATAGACAGAAGAAAGAAGTCGGGGAGAGTCGTTCCACGACAAGCTATCAGATCAATATCATCAGCAAAACGTAGATTACACAGAGGTCGGCCTCCAATCGATATGGTTGATTTATAATCGTAGAGAGCCTCCTGCATAATTTAGTATATACACTATCTACTCTTGTGCTGAAGGGTGAATGTTGAAAAATGGAACGTAATGAATTTGTAAGTTTACATATGATTTACAAATATTTATATTTATATAGATATGTAAATATATTACAACAATTTTTCCAATTATAGGAACAAAAATTATATCAGCTGTGTTGTTATTCAATTATAGTACATGTATCAGCTGTGCTGTTAATTACGTATAATTTATCAGCTATAATCTTATTATTGTCTCTTGCTACGCTAATTCACTTTCTCGTCACTGACACTAGCTTTTGCTCACAATGCTGACAGAAATGGTACTAATGTGTACTCATCTCTTAAAAGGTCTGTCCTTCTTGGTTTGGTTGACACAAAACACCCGCTGATGGTCGTTTCGTTAGCCCACCCAAGACTGAGGGGGGCTAAAGAGGTTGATCCTGTGCAATCACTGTGCTCCTGCGACGTTCCAGGCAGCTGGATTGACACGACATACGACCTCAGGTTTGATGACACGAATAAAACCCTCTAAGATTCAAACAGGCCAGTTTTTGATTCGACTTAGCGAAGCAGGCTGCAGGTCGATGCCCTCAGGTAAGCTATAAATCAAAGCTGACAGCTCCTCTCTTCAGTCGGTCGTCTCTGGCTTCGTGTTCGGGGTTGCGTGTTTAGCATAAAATCTCGCCCGATTATATAGGCAGGTAAAATAACTTCTACTGGTAAAGGAAAGCGTTTGGTTGGTTCCTGGCAGAGCAAGCTGATTGGTTTCCTGCAGTTTCGTCTTTTGCTCGTACAGCCTAATTTTATTCAGTTTTCTTCCGCCATCTTGCGTGAACAAGATGGCCACGACCCACATCCGAAAAAAAAACAGGGCTTAAGTTTTTCCTGGTGTAACTTCAGGTAATTTATTCCGGCTCAGCAACTGTGCGATGATTGGTTGGGGCAAATTTGTATCCCGACATAATGATTTAACAAAGTAGTGGGGTTACACACATTCGTTTCACGACACCTTGCAGTATCCAACATCAAAAGCTGTACCTTGATGTGAGAGGGCAGATTCAGGGGCAGGACATCGCAGAATTTTCGACAACTATATAAAAGCTAAGCCCTGTGTTTTGGGGCCTTGTTAATTCACAACCTGATCCTCCACGAATATCCTATTAAACAGATTTCTAAATATGATGACAGTATTAATCCCACAAATCTCCTGCTTATTCTTAGGGGAAATACTTCACTAAAGAACATTTCCAGCCATCAAATCTTCATGTTCAAGATAGAAAAGACTCTATTAGTTAAACTTGTATTTGTGTAAATATATGTAATTAAATTTTGACGTTTAACTTCATTTGACTCATTCAATTATACTTAATACATTGTAAAAAATTTTATCAGACCAAAATTCAATAGTGAGTTGTTAAATTACTTGTTAAGTAACTTTACAGTGTGGTTGTTGTTATTTTATTCACATACATTGCATATACCCTAGACATCTAGCTACACAACATCCATACATCAGTACATATAATTGGGAAACTATACATAGCAGGTTGGGGTCATTGGTGGAAGCAAGACAGGTTCCCTGACATTATATTCAGAATTTATACTTCCTCAGGGGCTTGCATAGCTGACTTCACATCTGCTACACATAATATACACTAAATTCATATCAACCCACCACAAGAGCGACTGACTGGCTAAACGGTTACAGCGTTCTTTGTACCGGTTTTGAGAGCGACTGACGGGCTAAACGATTACAGCATTCTTGGTACAGTTTTTTAGAGCGACTGACTGACTAAACGGTTACAGCATTCCTGGTACAGTTTTTGAAAGCGACTGACTGACTAAACGGTTACAGCGTTCTTGGTACAGTTTTTGAGAGCGTCTGACAGGCTAAACGGTTACAGCGTTCTTTGTACAGTTCTTGATAGCGACTGACTGGCTGAACGGTTACAGCGTTCTTGATATAGTTTTTGAGAACGACTGACAGGCTAAACGGTTACAGCGTTCTTTGTACAGTTCTTGAGAGCGACTGACTGGCTGAACGGTTACAGCGTTCTTGGTATAGTTTTTGAGAACGACTGACAGGCTAAACGGTTACAGCGTTCTTTGTACAGTTCTTGAGAGCGACTGACTGGCTGAACGGTTACAGCGTTCTTGGTATAGTTTTTGAGAGCGACTGACGGGCTAAACGGTTACAGCGTTCTTTGTACCGTTTTTGAGAGCGACTGACGGGCTAAACGGTTACAGCGTTCTTGGTACAGTTTTTGATAGCGACTGACGGGCTAAATGGTTACAGCGTTCTTGGTACAGTTTTTGAGAGCGACTGACTAGCTAAACGGTTACAGCGTTCTTTGTACCGTTTTTGAGAGCGACTGACTGACTAAACGGTTATAGCGTTCTTGGTACAGTTTTTGAGAGCGACTGACTGGCTAAACGGTTACAGCGTTCTTGGTACAGTTTTTGAGAGCGACTGATAGGCTAAACGGTTACAGCGCTTGCTTCTCGCGGAAGTTACCGGGTTCTGGGATCGAAACCTGGCAACGTCCAGTTTACCCAGCTGTAAATGGGTACCTGGCTGTTCTTGAGTTAGTGAAGGAAAAGGCAGTGAGAACAGGAACTAGTCAACCGATCTAATAAAGTTGGACCTAGTAAGAGGAAGTCTTTAACACTTCAATCACCTACGGCAATACCATCTATGGGATAATTTATTATTATTATTATGTTTTTTAACAAGTTTTTAAAGAAATAATTGCGCTCATGTTTAGCCTTCAGTTTATTTCTTACTTAGGATTTGATTGAGAACTGGACTCGCCGTTTTCTCTCCAAACTCACAACTTTGTTTCTATTTTATTTTTTGGTCATAAAAACTATTACTTTTTATAAATATTTCGATATAATAATAAAGCTATTTTCTAAATATTGCCCGTAACCCCTTTGACAAGCTTCTCGTACCTCCTAGGTGTATAGTTTGGGAACCCCGACTCTGTTCAGTCATATTTTTTTCCCCCTAGTTCAAGTAATGGGTCGTCGCAACCGGTGTATCCTTACGGTCTCTGAGAGCGTTAGGCTTTGATATTACCATTGAAAACAGGTACGGGGTGTTGTGACCTGAGAACACAGTTGCATGCAAAACAGGCAAAGGACACATTGACTCTGAACATGTAACGTAGATGATTCATGTTGCCGGGTTCATAAAATTATCTAAAGCATTGTGGGAAATACAGAACAAATAAACAAGCAGGCGGGGAATCCAATACTACAACATCCTGTGACTTATTATTAGGTCTACTTATCCTTTGTCATCCTACTACATCAACAATGCTTACTTACTTACTTAGTCGTTCCTCTTCTACCGTGAGGTGTCAAAGTTTGGAAGAGAGCGCCATACTATCCTATCGGCTGTCTTCCTCCTGGCCTGGTTCCATTCTAGTCCTCGGTCCTTCAGAGATTACTTCAACAATGCAATTATTTCTATGTTCTTTTAGGAAAACCTCAGTTAACAATTCGAGAACATCCACAATAATTTGATAAAACAATGTCGGCAATAAGAAGAACAAGTGATACTTTATATCCCACAAAACTTACTTACTTACTTAGTCGTTCCCCTTCTACCGTGAGGTTCCCACAAAACTACTCTAATACGAAAAGCCTGCACAGCTACAGTTGGAGAAAGTAAGACCACAGTTATATTGAATAGTACGTCCAAGAAATATTAAAGTACACAGGAAAGACGAGAAACTCCATTCACTTCAAGATATGAAAATCATAGTAGAATAAAGAACACTATATACCAATATTATAAGTAAACATTACTCACATAAAGGTACGTTTCAGGCACTTGTGAGAAATAAAGAAGTAGAAAACTAGACAACAGAAAAACAACAGAAGTGATATGCTCGCCGAAGAATCGAACCCAAGACCATCCGAAAGGCAACACCACCTAGCTGTGGAAACGAATCACACTATCCTTCCTGCCAACTAGGCACCACTACATTATAGCCTACATGTGGTTTAACTGAGTACCCCATGCATAAGACAAGCACCATTTTACTTGTGCATGGAACAAAACCAAACGAAAATGAAAACCATATACCACTCAACACCATTGAAGAGTATTTTAAAAAAATTGTTAGAAAAATCAGACATAAGGAAGACCACATCATTCTAATCCAAGACACGAAGAACACGTAGATTTCATTAATCCTTGAGATTGAAGAGGTGGTCAACAAAAAGTGGCGTAATAATAAAACTACCGGAACTAATGGTATATCCGCCATACCAACAAAGGCTTGAGAGGAATTCAAGTGAATGGGCTATTACTTATGTTTACTAAAACACTGTCACGGTTTTGTCTCCCCTGCTCCGCAGTAATGGTCAAACAATGGCCAAACTTCGAGTATAATGAAGAGAGTGTTCAAAGGTATCAACCTTCGCTCAAGATTACTCTTGGTAGAGATATAAATCGAAGAATGACGCTTCTATTGCAGGGAGCCTCATAGAATGTTAAAGAAAAGCAAGAATAACAACTGAGAACATCTAAGGTGTCATGAAGTTATTATTCTCCCGCCCCTTCTATGAGGTAATATATTTTCGCCCGTATTTCTGAGCCCCCAGCTGAAGGTGATTCAGCAATATCTTAATCTAATAGCTCTTTTTGTTTATTTAATTAAAACACTATGAGACATGCATGCAATTCAGAGATAATTCACCCAATAGTGATTAATGCAACTATAGATTTATAGTTACAGATAAACAAGTTTAATAATCACTTAGAGTTTAACAAGATTTAAAATAAATAACGTTGTTTAGAATAATTAAGCGTTGCTAGTTGTGACGTGTAATGGAACAGAGTCTACAGTAATCTGAAAGCCTATTGTAACTCATAGCTGTTCTGTGATTTGCTAGCTAAAAACATGCATTATACTGTCTGTCTTTACTTACAAAGCGTACTCTTTCGTCCCCGCCTCTTTTCTTTTAACATGAGCTAACGCAGTGTTTACAAACTTCATGACCTGTCAGCCATAACAGGAAAGAAAATCAGGCTTTGTTTACCTCGTCCACTCACGCGAGCTTCATCTGTCAATCATAATACCTCTCAGACAGACAGCACATGAGAGAGACGAAACACAGACCCTTTTAAGTTTGTGCAGTGGAAATCTAAAAATTCCCAATATCCTTTGATCACGGAACACTAGCATTCTATAGGTAAAACCGCTAGTCGAACAGAAAGTCTTTTGATATCGGTCAAAACTCCAGACGAGAAACTTTGATCGACCGACACGAAGTCTTTTTTCTTGATACGCCTAGCTTCTGAATTTTGGGTCTCTCAGGAGCGCGAAATTAACAACATTAGAGATCAGAGCAATCTAATGATATATATACTGCTGTTTTCTTAACCCCGCCATCAGAAGTCAGTGAGAATTTGAATAGTTTAGCGCAGTCCTAGAACCAGTTTTTCCTGTTGAAATAGTGTTTTATAGTGATTGATTCGTGGACATTTTCATTCTGAATTTTCTGGTTAAAGGATAATAGTGCTCATGATTTAAAAAGTGATAGCTTTTAACATTTATTCTTCACTTAGATTTTTCTCGCTAGTAAAACGAGTGAAATAAAATAACGCGTAGCGATTTCATACCAGATATTCAATTAAAATGTTAAATCACGCCACCCGCTACCCACATACCTTAGACGGCAATTAAGTTAACATTGTAGGCAGACGCGACACTAAATCTCTACAGGAGAGAGATAAACCCGACGGTTTAGCTGACCGGACTTATAAGCATTAAAGCGACTGATAGTGGGCGTATAGAATACACGTTATATTTCATTTTGTATATTAGTTATTGTAGTGTCTATTATTTTTGATACCATACGACAAACTAACAGACGCCGACAATTTAATAGCTATTTAATGACAGGCGATCATTGTTAATGTGACAGTGCGAAGACGATGTGTGAAGAAGAATAAGAATTCGTGTGTAATGTTGTCGTCACTCTCTCTGGCCTACTTTCACTCACGTTCCGCAGTCACAGAAAAACTCTTGATGGTCCCACTTTTATTAATGAAACCCTATCAGGTAGTATATGAATCATACAGAAAACAATGTTGTCCACAAGTTTACTTTGAAGGTAATTCCTAAGCAACACCATATAACCAAGCTATTTAGTAATCTCTACGTAACACCTTATAATAACCCAGCACAGACTGCTGGACTCTCTGAAATAAAATGAAACAAAATAAACTAGCATCTTACTAATGGACAAACATCATCTACGTAATAATACATACATATGTGTGAAAATATGCAAGTACATGCACTTAAATGACCATGTGTGTGTGAGTGTGTGTTGTGTGTGTTCATGCAGGTCTGTGTATATGTGTAATCAACAATAAACATATCTCAGTCAACAATAATGCCTTCATACTCCTACTAAATACTAACTACATCATCACGCGAGAGAAAACTTAATTGAAGCACTTCTATCTATGATGAAATATTATACACAACTCACTGGTCTAAATAACCACATTTGATCAGTATCTTAGAGGCCTAGCTGCTCTAAAGAACAAGCAGAGATATATATATATATATATATATATATATATATATATATATATATATATATATATATATATATATATATATATATATATATACACACACTCTATTCTTACAGCTCTATACTAAACTTAATAGGCATAGGCTACTCACGGAGCTAAAGGGTACGCTAATCCTTCTCTCACAATAATCACTGATGTAAAATTAACCACACTTCCGGTTCACAAGAATGCAATATAACCATTACTTAACACTACACAAATAATAATAATAACAATGGTAATAAGTACACACTTGTATACAGCGGAGGGCGACACTAGAATTCCTCTTATAAATGCACTTAAATACTTAACACATTTAACACAGTCTCACAGTTGAAAATAGCGATGAGATATACGTGAAATTACACGTAAAAAAACATAAATCGCCAGTCAGCTTCTATCAAACTATAGGTAGACAAACGCTACAAAGCATTAAATTCTAAACCCGAAACGTCTTATATTACTAAATCTAAAGTATTATAAAATTGTACTCATATGCAAGCATACCTCTATGTCGTTAGTTCTCTCAGCACAGACGCAACTATGCAAAAGCCCAAACCTCAGTTGGTTATCGTACGAGGGCGCATTTTGCACAAGAATGATTTGGCTACTTCTCAGCTCTCTGACTGAAGCCTCTCACTGTTTCAGTTTAAATCTACATCTCCACCCCTGTACCACATGATAGCCACGTCAAAATGTCAAGGAAAAACTCCGCCCATCTCTATAGGGAGTAAATCAGGAGTCCTGTGCTCAGTTTAGATGACATGAGATCACATTTTAATAAGGATTATCTTCCTCATCGACATATCTCAAGGTCCGGCCACTAGGTTGCATTCCCACGATATCTCTTGCCTGGAGTCACACCTATCCCGGTTTTGTGTTATCAGACAGCGCCAGGATGTCTAACAACCGAGGACTGTCTCCAATTATATCTTCTGCGTCTCACACGTCTGTCTTCTTCACGGATGGCAAAGGTGTGTTTCGTTTAGATCGCCCATTCCCGTGTGAGAATGCCAGTATGAGCACAAATATACACCGTAGACAAGATCGACAACGGTTACGCCGTCTAATATTACACCTTTCTGGCTACATGGTCACATTAAGGTAGCGCGTATGGAGAAATTAAATAATAATTAACATTGCACGCTGACCGCCGGCGCGAGCAGTGGGCGGGCTAGTTAACATAACTTAACCCGACCGAACTCAGCTCCAGCGACGTCTGCTAGCGTGTAGGCGTAAGGAAACACCGTGTGCCTTTTAAACCTAGTCAAGACTGACGAAGTGGAGAAGAGATCGTCTTGTCACCGTCTGTGTGTATATATAGTAGTAGCATTTTTTTCCATAACTGTTTTCTTGTTGCTGGAGTTAGGTTGGCCATGTCCTCAGAAGAGAGCCCGATGCCATCACAAGAACAGCTATGCTATGGACCCCTGAAGGAAAACGAAAGAGAGGCCGACCAAAAACAACTTGGCGGAGGACTGTGGAGGCTGAGATGCAAAGAATGAACCAGAGTTGGGGCACTGTACGAAGGATGGCCGCCGACCGGGCAAAATGGAATCAATTTGTTGTTGCCCTACAAGACGCCACCAGGCGTAATGGCCACTGACTGCTTTGACGGTCGGCGGCTAAGGATCAAAGAAGAAGTTTTCTTGTATTCTTCGCGGACCTGATCACAAGAGGCGTCCAGCGGTCTTCTTTTTGTTTGTTAATTTTCTCCTTTACCTGGCTTGTGCGTTACCAATTTCATTTATAAACGTGCACTCGCCAAATGGTATTTGAGAACAATAAAATTTAACACTGGACTTACCAAATCCAGATTTATATTTTTACCAGCCACAGTGGTGTACATGTAACATTATTATTTTCCCGACTCCTGATAGTCGTAATTCAAGTGGAGTATATCTCTAGATACATACGCTGTGCAGAATTGGCCCTCAAACACAGAGTTGGCCGATCGAAGAAACATCATCATCATTTGTAACCTTTTTTTTTAGCAACCAGATGTTTCCCAATACTGGAAGTATTTCCCTGAGAAAGGGTGAACCTCAAGAACTCTCACAGCTTTAACTATTTGTAGTAACACGTATATCCAGGAGAAGCACCATATTAGGCGTTCACCTCACTAGTTAGTTTCTGGATATGTACTGGGGCCAACCTGGATCTGCGACAACTGGGGTGACAGAATATTAAGGGAAATATATAATATATTCATGGACTAATTCTATTACCAAGGTATATTTCAGACCTACCGTACCAGGCAATTAGGTAAGAGTGTGAGAGTGGCCACTGCTTGAGAGAGTGTGTGAGTATTTTTCATTGTTTGCTGGAAACTATCCATATATCTGATTTGTCCAAATGTTGTTTACTTTACTGGGTCTCATAGAGTACCAGTACTGTTCATTCTGTAACACAGTGCTAACCTTCAACCTTTGGGTTAATAATTTTGGGTTTTTTTTTCTCCATTCGGGGAGGGTGCACTTATCTGCTTTATTTCATATGCATGTAAATGACTCTTTTTTATCTTTTTTCTTTAGATATTTTGATGTTGTCGAGTTTAATGATAATAAACTTCAAAGAAACTTACCTTTGTGTGTTGGTCAGACCCATACCCATTTATCCGTAGTTTTTCACGTTTGTGTGTCTTGTTGTCACATAGCTGTGTGTGTGAAGAGTAACTTATCTATTCTTGAAAGGGAGGCAAAGGCTGTACAATAAAGTACAGTCGTACGGATAGGCTGGAGGAGATAACCTAATCACGCCAGAGACATATCTTTCCCTCAATCTACCACCTGTGAAATCTATTTTCTATACCTTTTCTCGCATTTCTGTCGACATCCATTCTACTTAGACGGGCCAAATAAAACAATTAACCTACCGTACGACAAAAGTTATCATCATTGGATGATTTATATTGTAGTCGAAAACTTTTGAAATGTTCATTTTGCTTGTTTGCTGCTCAGTTTCCAGTGTGGAGTCGGTTGGCGTCTGTTTCAGACGATGTTGGTTCTCACGGGGTGTTTTGGAATGTACTTCTTGTCAATGGTCAAAAATTGTGACAGCAGCACGTCTCTTGCACACGGCCGAGGTAGCTGCTTAGATCGTCAAGTCAAGCGTCTTTAAGACCAGTCTGATGAGATGTCTAGCGTCGATTGCTGGCAACTTTTACCACATATTTGATGTTGGGTTCAGTCACTGCTGGTAACTTGAACCACAGACAGAAGGAGACAAAGGTCTCTGCTAAGTTTTGGTTCTCCTGATATGAGCATCAGGTTACCTCCGCTTCCATCCACCACTTCCATCTTCTTCAGAAAATTTTACATAGACAGAGTTGAAGAGACAGTCAGTGATATCAAAATAAGGATACAAAAGTTAAAAGGAGCTTTCACTGCATTGGGAAATGTATGGAAATCAAAAGAAATCAAGCCCAGCGAAAAAATAATAACCTTCAACTCTAATCCAAGTTAGTCCTATTTTATATGGCTCTGAAATATGAAGAACAACAAAAACAACAACAAGAAGTTTCAAACTTTATCAAATGGGTGCTTGTGTAGAACAGAAGGATGGAAATGGTACGACAAGGTCACCAATGTGGAACTGATGACAAAAACCAGACAAGTACCAATATAAACGAAGAGATGAGAGGAAGACGCTGGAAATGGATAAGACACACAGTGAGGAAAACTGTTGACGTCATTACCAGGCAGTCCCAGAGAACTAGAGAAAGAAACAAAAATGACCAGGAAGGCATGGAAGATCGCACGCGTCAGGAGGAATGGGCATGAGAGCTAAAGCTTATTGAGTGAATGATTGGTTGATGAAGGGGTTAAAGAAGGCAAGGAAATACACTGAATAGCACAGGAAAGGAAAGCGTGGCTTGTATTTGTTGGGGGCCTGTTTTATTCGGAGAACTGAAAGATAATGAATGAAAAATACAATGGATACATAGAACAGAAAAGAACCCGCCGAATGAAAAACCAGGCCAAAAAGAAAAAAAACAAGAAACAGCTGAGGGATTTCACCGCAGGGGTGGATTCCCATAGTCAGTCAGTTATAACCGAAGAAAGCTACTAACTAACGTAGAACAACTGACGCCTTTAAGATGTATGCCAAATTGCACTGCTAATGTCATATTTGATCACTAACGAAAGAACAAGAAAATAACGATAACTATTCGGGAAATTAGATGTGTGGACAAGAAGCTAATAAAACATGAAAAGCAAAGTCAGAAACATAAACTAAACGTCCGACTGGCTTGTAGTAAAATCTGTGAGATAATAGCTCATTTCAGTAAGATTTTAGTCATATGATAATAAATAACCCAGCCCGTATGTGTCTGACTATAAGCGTCTCACACGCCAGCATCGCGCTGAATTTTATGCCATGGTAATGCTTAGAAACGATCCCGCCGTATAAACCTACTCGCTTTCCTTGTGACGTACAATAAACATTTTTAACATTTTGCCCGATCTGATAGAGACTGCGGCAAGACTTATAATTAACGATCTGCCAGAAATGTGCCGCCAAACTACTGTCTGAATTAACGTAATACTTTAACTTTAACGCCTTTAATTGTAGTGATTCGGACATTTTTTTGGTAGTGTAACACGAGACAACAGTAATAATTATCGCCAATTCTAACATCCGCCGCGCAAACCCCGCTTCGCTTGACACGTTGTGCCATGCATATTTCCACGCTGTGAGATTGGCCCGATGATATATACACCCAGACAGTTTAAATTCTCGCCGAGTAATGTATTTCTGACGTCACTCAAACAAGTTAGTTTATTTGAATAAAAATGCTAGAGAGAGATGAGGGTGGAAGATGGCCGACTTGTGTAAAAGTTATATTTGACGACTGACAGTGACAAAACTGAAAATCTAAACCATAATGAAACTGACCATAAAAATCATATATTATTATAGCTTAGTCTCTCCTGAGCACAAATATGTTTTAAAATATATGGTAGTCCAATTATAATTAGCCAAGTTATTGAGATAATACTAGCTGTCTAAGAACACTAGAACGGACAGACTGTGGTTCCTGCTTGTTTTTTTCATAACGTTAGTGGGGACGCAGGCTTAGAAAGAGGCATTGGAGTAAATTCAAATCCGATTGGGTAATAAGAGTATAGGAGTAAAAGGGGAGCGGTAGGACAATGTTAACCAAAACTAAACATCTTTTTGTATTGGCATAACTAACGCAGACTGACCAATCGACTACCAGACACAGAGTTTGTTTGGAATTTTGTTTTTTCAAAAACTACATTTGAATTCTGGTAGTCGCAAGCTTTCCATTGGCCAGTACTAATAGATATTAGCAAAAAGCTTTCAATGCTCATCGCCAGTTGACAAAAACGTTTTCTATCAAATACGCTGAGATCAGCTGTGTTAATTTGTAAAATAAATAATTAATTCGCAGTCTGGGCAGGGCAGAGAAAAACTGATTCCATTCTTTGCAAGTCAGCGTTATTTGTTACATATTTCTTTGAAATTGTGGTAAGAATGCTTTATGTATTAATATGTTTATTACAACTGCCAAAGTTAGATACTGCTATTGGGAAAAGTGAAGGACATGCCGGGAGCAGACATTATTGAGTCCTCACATTGAACTGTATTTAACTGTTGTATATTGTCATGATTTTGTTTTAATATTATTGTATTATAATATGTTAGTAAGCCTCCGTGTTCCATGAACACTTTTCAACATGCCTGGAGCGTATATAATTTAAAAAAGAAGAGCAAATCATACAAAAGGAGATGTGGTTACTCCACGTTATTGTATTGAGGAAAACTATGTAAACGTACAGTGGCGTATCTGCCATAGGGACCTGAGGTGTGGTCACAGCAAGGTGTGAGTCATATAAAATTAGGGGCGAGTGCACTTGCATGCACACGAGGCTCACCCCATACCACCATAAGTTTTTTTTTTTTTTCGTACGCCCGCTAATACTCGAGGCGAAATCTCAGGTTATTATTAATGTCTAACCTGACATTGATTTTTACGTGAGTATCCCTTTTTTTCTTGTACAGAGACAGGTGTCCCTCGCCATTCAGGCAGATACTCGCCGATTTCGGAGGTACCCATTAGAGCTTGGTCGGCTCAGGAGCCGCCAATCCCTGGTCGACGACACTCCTTCAAATGTCCTCGCCAGGTCTCGAGTTAATCCAGTCCAAATCCCGATCGACGAACAATCCTCAAATGCCGTCGCCCAAGTTTGATCCTGAATCACCCGGTCGCCAGAGCGGTGTGGTAACCACTACGCTAGCGCGGCTCCCCACCACCATAGGTAAATAATAATAATAAAGTGTGATCAGATATAAAAAGGCCAGGGTGTCTTTTTATTGCAGAGGTTTTATTTCCTGTTACCAGCCGGTGACAGGAAACCTGATGAGTGAGTGTAACGCCAACAAGTCTCCGGTAAAACGTTTATGCTGTCAGCAGATAGCTCGAGGAGCTTGTGTGTGCTGATATATCTATATTTTCTGCAACGACATACTGAATTATCCTTCTACAAAGAATCCCAGGTGATGTGTTAGCATCTGGGTATATCTGACACTTCAATTATAATAAACTTTGGTATTTCCAATCATTCCCAGAACTTTATGGGGCGTGATGAAACTACAGCCCCTCCTAACAAATGACAAACACTATTAGATAATAAAGTTGTAATCTGTGAATACACCAACAGGAGAGATAGAGTGACATTATACTTATCGGACAAAGTGTCCAAACATTTTAGTTAATCCTTTTATGTAAACTATCTTTTCCTCATTTTCAAAGACCTGTCCAAAAGAGATGGCGGGACAGGCAGATTAAATTGTAAAAAGAAAATGTTCAATTTTTAAAAAGAAACCTTAACCACGGTTTTATTCACTTCGTTATAGTGAGTTAAATTGTATTGTGTTGATGTACCATCATTTTCATTTCACCCCTAGACACTAGGCACATCATACACCAGACACTAGAGCCAAAATAGTGACCGTGTGAGATCTAGGGAGGTAGGGTTAGGTTCCCTGCAAATACATCATCATCATCTTTTTAGAGTCAGGGGCCTATATGTGCTTGACCTCACACGGTTAACACAGACACAGATTTCTTTCCTTTTAGGTATAACATCATAACCTCCCGAGCAAATTAAACTTGGTACATATATTGGTAGGCTTGTCCGGGAATTGAATTTCTCCTAGTACTACATAAATTGGGGTCCTGTTCAGGGAGTTAGCAATAACATCAATTCTATTTTCCCAGGGAATCCCCATATTTACTATTGCCCAAGATTTGGGAATTTAATGAAGTGTCAGAAACTGGAATTAATTAAGTAAATTTGCATTTATTTTAGAAATTAAGTTAGAACAATTTTGTATTTATCAGATGGCAGATTTGGCCAAGTTTCGCTCTGCTGCTGTGCAGACTGCCAGAGAAATGAATGTGGAGGATGTAGCAAAGTTAGATTTTGCTGGGGAGGTTATGATGGTATCCTAAAAGAAAAAAATCCGTTTATGTATTAACCGTGTGAGGTCAAGCACATGTAGGCCCCTGACTCTATAAATGATGATGATGAATTATGTGCAGGGAACCTAACGCTACCTCCCTAGATCTCACACGGTCACTATTTTGGCTCTAGTGTCTGGTGTATGATGTACCTAGTGTCTAGGGGAGAAATGAAATGATGGTACACAACACAAAAACACTTTAAGTTTCTATGAAGAAGTGAATAAAACCTGTGGTTAAGTTTTTCTTTAAATTTGGTATTTTTTTGTACAATTTATTTTGCCTGTCCAGTCATATCTTTGGACAGGTTTTTGAAAATGAGGACAAGATAGTGTTGCGTGATAAATTCTCGCAACATCGTTTTATTACAATATCTATTTTATAACGCAAGGGCAACAACTGCTTGAAATTTATAGTCACTTTTCTCGGTAAGCATTTGTCTTCCCGCGTTGGTATTGAATGCAGTTAAGTTTTGAGCTGTGGTCTTTTTGCGCTGGACTGCGCATGACTGGTCTTGTTTTTTGGTCGATCGGTTTCCGCCCACCACTAGTGGAGTGAGCGATTTGAATGGCGAAAGAGATGCCTCGTTGAAGAGGGGAACTCCGCTATTTTTTGTTCTGTCAGGGATGTGTAGTCCTCTTAATGGATATTTCGTTTATTCGAGATAATACCTCTAGTGTTTCCCACATGTCGGGAGGCGTGATATTTCTGTGTATTTCCTGAAGGCAAGGTAAATTGACTTTTCATTAACTCTATCGATTTTGGGTCGTGAGCGATTTCGATTCATAGCCTGTCTTCGAAAGTCGTCGTCACGAGATGTTTTCCCAGCTCACATGTCGCTGTATTGTACTGCATCGGTTGATGCATGTCCCAAGGACCATTACTTGCTACTTTGTTAAATGAACTAGGTTTGGAAAACCTTTATTATCTAGAGGATATTTTTGAGGACATTATTTATACTTCGGCAGACGTGTCTGTCTTGCTGAAGTCAGACTAAGGAGAGTGAACTGATCTCATACATCTGGTTATCTCCTGGCTGTTATAGAAAAGGATGGAGTTTTTCACCTGACTACATTTACAGCACTATGAAATATAACATGCATCTGACTCATCATTGTAATGCTGTCTACCGTCTATTGCTGTATTGAATGTTGCTGTGATAATGACTGTTTGATGTGCCTACATATTCGCGTAACCATTTTGTCACTGTGGCGTCCACAATAAATAATGAAGAAAAACTTCAACGGCTGTTACAAGAATCATTGACTTTATACGTCGTGAGTTTACTGACGTCCTATGTGGATTGCCCTGTTATTTTTGTATGAACATTGTTTGACTGAACACATCTGCACACTACACAAAACCAGACATGCGGATACCATCCATCATCATATGGCATCACGCATCATTTGGTGGCCATAAGCTGGTTTGATTCTGGTACCAGCAAACACGGGGTCCCTTACCCACTTCATTTTCAACAAGAATTCATCAGCATCCTTCAAGAAATTAACATTCTTCAATACAGTCAACATCTTCAAAATTTTCAAAGTACTCGGCGTTGCCCGGTAAAAGTCAAAATTTCAACTTTTTGACGGAAACAAGAATTTGACAGTACCCGGCGTTGTTACATGTTGCCGGATAACTCGGACTGCTGTTATCTTTTACGCAAGTCAAGCAAGTTGCTGCTGTCAAGGTTCCAGTGCTGTCGTTTTTGTGAAGGTCAAGTGCCGGTTGAAACGGGTTGTTTTCTGAAGAAGGCCAAGTACCGATTTCCATCAACTTACTTTTGGATTAGAAGGTCAAGTGCCGAAACAACTCAACACACAGTAATTCAGAAGCTCTTGTACCATCGTGTTAGCAGTGGAAGCAGTTCAGATGTGCCATCATCGTTGGAGCTTCGCTCTTTAGGACGTTGATTGACATCCGTTTTGTCTGCTGTTCTACGATTGGAAGCCTATAAGTTAAGTGGCCTGTTTGTATGTAAACTGTGCCCTTATACTTCTGCTGAGTCTTCTGTGTATCATCTCATTCTATATGTTATATGTCTATATGTTATTTGTATATTTATATGTTTATATTTCAGCGGGTTCTCGGTTGGGTGGTGTCTCCGTTAGATTATGCCACGTCATAGAGGTCGTCTATTGTGAGCGTTTTCTGTAGGGTTTGCAAATTTCCGATACTGGAATTTGCTAAGCGACTTCTGTTGCTATTTATGTTAGCTGTGATGACATGTTTTAATATTGTTTTCGTTATTATTTCGCATTCTTTAGTTTTGTTGTGATTTGTTTGTATTTGTTAGCCTACTCTTGTCTATAATTTAGTTTCATACAACATTTTTGTTTATACACTGTGGTGTCATGTATTTTGTTTAATTATAGCGCAGATATCGTCACATTTTTTGTGATATTTCATTAATTTCTGCTTTATTTTTAGTTGATTTCTGCGAACGTTTTTGTATTGTTGCTGATCTTTGTTATTGTTTACATTGTTATTGTTTACATTGTTTGCATTGTTTACATTTTCAATGTTTACATTCTGCATGTGTTTACATAGTCATTGTTTACAGTTATAGTAATTAGTTAATGGGCTATGCTAATGCACTGTTACTACTACACTGATGATAAATGAATGATGAATAGTGTCGTGCACTATTGAATGAGAAGTGCACTTATGATCAAGAATTGAGTGCTGATATTTCATATACAAGTTCTTTGATTGGAGACTTGTTTCCCACAGAGACTGGGATAATATAATGTGATGTGAATATACAAGTGCTTAATTAAGACTTGTTACACTTAGGTTTGAAATAAATTAGTTAATTATTTCAGGTTTTGGACTCATATGTTAGACAACATGTCTACATTTGAGCACTTTATTGAGCAGGGTAAATTGCTTGGGAAGACTGGTGATAAGTTAGAAGAATTTGCAACTGCTCGATATGATAAAGCAATGGAAGCTGAACAAAAGAAACTGCAGATGCAGGTGGATGAAAAAAGATTCCAAATGGAAATGGAAAAACAAAAAAGGGAATCAGAAGCTGAGGAGAGAAAACTCCAGCTACAGCTGGAGGCTGAGAATAAAAGACTTGAAAAAGAGGCTGAAAATAAAAGACTTGAAAAAGAAGCTGAAAATGAAAGACTTCAAAAAGAGGCTCAGGCTGAGGAAAGAAGATTACAGAGAGAGTCTGATGAGAGGAAAGAGAAAGCAAAAATGGAACATGAAGAAAAGGTCTTAGCTTTAGAGTTGGAAAAATTGAAATTGACGAGCATGAGTAATTTTAATGATTCAAACAAGGGTTCATCTTCTGGTAAGGCTAATAATGATACTTTTAAGATTAAGTTACCAACATTTAGTCCTTCCAGTGATGACATAATGTTCTATCTGGACAGATTTGAACAAGCATGTACAGCTCATAACATAGACAAAGCAAAATATGTTTATCAGTTATCAGGGATACTGACAGGTAAAGCTCTAAGTATATTAAATATGGTGGATGAACCTGACAAGAACAATTATGAGGTTGTCAGGGCCGCTTTGTTAAAGAAATATCAGCTTAACGAAGACGGCTATCGTCTACAATTTAAAAACATGTTACCTGAAAATGGAGTTGAATTCTCCGAGTTTATTGCAAGAATACGCATTACTTTCTCACGATGGGTTGAACTATCTAAGACGGAAAAAACTTATGAAGGACTTATGGACTTAATACTTAGAGACAAAGTCATGTCGTCTGTCAATGAGTCTTTCCTTGCTTTCCTTCATGAACGTAAACCTAAAACAATAAAAGAAATGGAAGATTTCTGTTGCCAATACGTAACTGCGCACCCACACATAACCATGGGTAACTCTAAGGTGAAAGAAGGTTTACCAGTTGCTTCGGCAGCTCCGTATGGCCAAAACTTAGCTCGTAGATTCCAACAAAATTTTGATAGAAAGAGTAGCGGTAATTTCTGTCAAAATCATGGAAATCAATTTCATGGTGATTCTTCTTCGAAGAATTGGAGACAACCTGATAGTACTCGTTACTATCACCCTAATAATTATAAGCATTTCAAAAGAGGATATGGTAATAGAGGTTATTCCTGCCGAAGACCTCAGAACCAAACAAATAGATGTTCGCATCAATGTGAACATGATAGTAATCGTGGAAACTGGAATTCGAACCAGGATAACAATTACAATAGAGACAATAATAACTGCAGAGATAATAATAACTCTGATAACTTCAGAGGTAATAATAGTCGGGGTAGATCTCAACACAAAAAAAAAGAGATATCAGCAGGCTAATGCTGTACAACAGGAAACTGAGGGAGCCTGTAATCATGTTGTTGATAGTAAAAACTTTGACGCTGTCACTGGTTCTGCTTTTGACTTTGAGAGAGCAAACAAATGCCCCCAATGCAGTACTTTATTCGAACCGGGTACCATAACTACTTTGAGTTGTGGTCACCCACTTCCCGCTCTTCCTGCTGCTGTTGCGCATGACGGGAGGGGTTCTTTAATTCTATATAAGGGTCTTGTTAATGATACTCCGGTCTCACTACTTTTCGATTCCGGATGCACCACTATTGGTGTTAGACAATCGCTTGTAGATCCATCTTGTGCTACAGGAAGGGTTATTAAATGTGTCACATTTGGCGGCACTCTAGAAAAATATCCTACTGCTGTAATTCGCATTGCCACTCCTTTCTTTACTGGAGATGTGCATGCTTGTCTCTTACCTAATCCTATTGCGGACCTTATTATTGGTCGTATTCACGGAGTTAGGGAGTGTACCCCACAGCAGATTGCTGCTTGGGAAGATAATAACATGCAAGCTACAAATGCAGTAGTTACAAGAGCACAAGCTCTACAAACACCCGAAACTTCACTGAATAGTGATAATGAAGTTGATAGCCAAGATAGTCACTTAGTAATCACTCGTGACTCTTTCATAAAATTGCAAGAAGAAGATCCTTCTTTAAAAAAATTCTTCGTTCTTGCGAAGAAAGGTGATCCGAATCAGGATACAAATAGAAAATCTTGGATTGCAATGAGAAACGGCGTACTTGTACGTATGGTACAAGATTCGACTACGTCGGCACATTCGCAATTTCTTGTTCCCAAGAGCATGAGAGTGCAAATATTACAACATGCTCATGACTCGCAATGTGCTGGACATATGGGTTTTTCCCGTACGAAGTCGAGAGTCCTTGCGGCTTTCTTTTGGCCTTTTGTCAATAAGGACATTCGTATTTACTGCCGATCATGCAAGGTATGTCAGGAGGTCAAATCTAGAGGACCACGACATGCTGCGCCTATCCAGGCTGCTGACATTCCTATTCGGCCGTTTCAGAAAATGGCCATAGATATTATTGGCCCTTTTAAGGTCAAGTCGGCCAGAGGACATCAGTTTATCCTTACATGTGTCGATATGTGCACACGTTGGCCAGAGGCTATTCCTCTTAAGAGCATATCTACTACAGATATCGCAGATGCTCTTTGGTTGATATTTTCTCGCTTGGGGTTCCCCAGAGAAATATTGTCAGACCATGGCACTCAACTCATATCTGACACTATGTCACAGGTAATGTCTACCTTACATATTGAACGATCTCTCAGTAGTATCTACCATCCTATGTCTAATGGGTTAGTTGAGCGTCTGAATAGAACGCTCAAGACTTTGCTTGGTAAGATAACTGAAGATCATCCTCAAGATTGGGACAGGGTTTTACCCGCGGCTCTCTTTGCCTATAGAGAAGTCCCTAATGAACACACAGGATTTTCTCCCTTCGAACTTGTCTTTGGCGCGCGTCCACGCGGCCCTATGTCTTTATTACACGATCTCATCACTGCCGATGATATTAGCGATGAAACTCAATCCTCATATGAGTATGTCATTGCTCTTAGACAAAAGATCATTGAGGCATGTAAGCTAGCAACTGCTTCATCAGAAATTGCTAAAGAGAAGGCAAGACAGTTTGCTAACAAGAATAGATGTCTACGACAACTTTGTCCAGGTGACAAAGCATTCGTCCTACTCCCCAGTAGAGAAAATAGACTTCTTATTGCATGGAAAGGTCCGTATGCAATAGTCTCTCGGATTTCCGATGTTGACTATGTGGTCGATATTGATGGAAAGCATAAAACTTTCGACATAAACATGCTTTCGGAATTTCACGAACGTCCGGACTATTTGCTGCCTATTTTCCAGGCAACGGATGATGCTCCTGCACCTCACGGTCATTATTCATCCCTGTCTGTCATACAGGATGAGGAATCTACCTTCTCTGATGTTAATCTTCCCCTTCCAGTGGTTCCATTACATTCTACGGAATCTTGGAAAAACGTTTCTGTTTCTCCTAATCTTTCTGGTGACGAACATCGACAAGTCTCGTCGATGTTACAAACATTTCAGGATGTTCTCACTGACATTCCTGGACAAACAGATGTCATAGAACATGACATAATTCTTACCGACAATAATCCAATTAGGGTTAGGCCTTATCCTATTCCTATACACTTTCAGTCGCAAGTGGAAAAGGAATTGGATGAAATGATTCAATTAAATATAATTGAACCATCGACTTCACCATATTCTTCTTCCATGGTTATTGTCCGGAAGAAGGATAAGAACATACGAATTTGTGTTGATTATCGCAAATTGAATCAGGTCACAAAGTTCGATGCTGAACCGATGCCTTTGTTAGAAGATCTACTGATTAGACTTTCTAATTCTAGATTCTTCACTAAACTTGACTTGTCTAAAGGTTATTGGCAAGTGCCTTTAGCAGAGCATGCCAAACCTCTTACTGCTTTTTCTACACCTAGGGGTCTATTTCAATGGAATGTTATGCCTTTTGGTCTCATGAACGCCCCTGCCACTTTCGTTCGCATGATGCGTCGAATTCTGTCACATCGTTCGGATGTCATCGCATACTTAGATGACATCTGTCTCTTCAGTGATACCTGGGAAGATCACTATTTAGGGTTATATGACTTACTGTCCACTCTACGTGAGAATAATTTGACAGCGAAACCTTCTAAAGCTTTTGTTGGTTTTGGTGAAATCTCTTTCTTGGGTCATCGTGTTGGTCATGGTCTCTTGAAGACAGAAGACCACAATACTTCCAAAATACTGAACATCTCTGTTCCTAAAACGAAGAAACAAGTTAGGAGTCTCTTAGGTTTAATTCAATTTTATGGGAGATTTATTCCAAATTTATCTTCGATCATGGCACCTCTCTCAACATTGTTGAAGAAAGGTTCGCCTAATCTGGTCCGTTGGTCTGAAGAATGGCAATCTTCACTAGACCAAATCAAGAATATATTTTCTTCTCCTCCCATCTTAAGATTACCTACTCTTGATAGGACTTTTGTTCTTCGGAGTGATGCTTCATCCACTGGGATTGGAGCAGCACTGATGCAAGAATATGCAAATACTCTGCATCCTGTTATGTACATTTCTAGAAAACTAAATGCGGCAGAGAGGAACTACTCGGTTTTAGACCGTGAGTTGTTAGCGATGGTTTGGTCAATTCTAAAGCTACAAAGATTCCTCCTGGGCGCACATTTCATTCTAGAGACTGATCAGAAAGCTCTTACAGCTATTCAGACTAAGAATTTGAAGAGTTCGAGATCCACTCGATATGCTATAGCTCTTCAACCTTTTCACTTCACGGTACGAGCTATCCGTGGTGCGGATAATGTGATGGCTGACATTTTGTCTAGATGCCCACATGACTCCAACTAATACTTCTGTCCTATATTTCCATATATTACAGAGTCATAACACACCTATATTTCTACAATAGATTAGGACATCTGTACTTACTTTATATGTACACACTATCGTGCTTTGTTGTCATCTTCTTCTGTTCGTTTTTTAAGATGATAGAGGAGGACTGAGTAGTTAATATAAGGGCCGTTAGTTTACTAAACAGCCACAATTATTAATAATGTATTGTACCTTATGAAGCATATTAGTTATTAATTAGCATTATATTGCTTGTACTTTCTCAGAATGTCATTGTTGAGCTGAGGACTTACCTTACTAGTATCAAGCATGACGAGTTCTAGATTGTGTACTTACCCTCGGAATACCAGAGCATATGTCCTGGATCGTCATGTAGTTTAACTTTACTATGTACTTATGTCATTACATGTCAAAGAATGTACTATTTAAATTTTCCTATCAGATTTGTACATCCATTTTTAAAGACAATATTAGAGTATGCTGTTTAATGATGATTATGGTAACTTGCATACGTATATTGTGTTTACATGCTAACGTGATGTGTGTTGGTGACACCTCCCCGATGTGAATATTTTTTGAGACATATTTATTTTTCTGTTGAGGTATATCCTCACCAGACACTCTATATTTAGCCTCATGTTAGGCAATTTAATTAATTATCAGCGCATAATTCGTGCGTTTTGAGCCGCTTATCGCATGCTCTTTGATATTTAAAAAAAAAAAAAATATGTTCCACATTTTTTTTTATCGGGAGGAGGTGGTGATATGTTGCGTGATAAATTCTCGCAACATCGTTTTATTACAATATCTATTTTATAACGCAAGGGCAACAACTGCTTGAAATTTATAGTCACTTTTCTCGGTAAGCATTTGTCTTCCCGCGTTGGTATTGAATGCAGTTAAGTTTTGAGCTGTGGTCTTTTTGCGCTGGACTGCGCATGACTGGTCTTGTTTTTTGGTCGATCGGTTTCCGCCCACCACTAGTGGAGTGAGCGATTTGAATGGCGAAAGAGATGCCTCGTTGAAGAGGGGATCTCCGCTATTTTTTGTTCTGTCAGGGATGTGTAGTCCTCTTAATGGATATTTCGTTTATTCGAGATAATACCTCTAGTGTTTCCCACATGTCGGGAGGCGTGATATTTCTGTGTATTTCCTGAAGGCAAGGTAAATTGACTTTTCATTAACTCTATCGATTTTGGGTCGTGAGCGATTTCGATTCATAGCCTGTCTTCGAAAGTCGTCGTCACGAGATGTTTTCCCAGCTCACATGTCGCTGTATTGTACTGCATCGGTTGATGCATGTCCCAAGGACCATTACTTGCTACTTTGTTAAATGAACTAGGTTTGGAAAACCTTTATTATCTAGAGGATATTTTTGAGGACATTATTTATACTTCGGCAGACGTGTCTGTCTTGCTGAAGTCAGACTAAGGAGAGTGAACTGATCTCATACATCTGGTTATCTCCTGGCTGTTATAGAAAAGGATGGAGTTTTTCACCTGACTACATTTACAGCACTATGAAATATAACATGCATCTGACTCATCATTGTAATGCTGTCTACCGTCTATTGCTGTATTGAATGTTGCTGTGATAATGACTGTTTGATGTGCCTACATATTCGCGTAACCATTTTGTCACTGTGGCGTCCACAATAAATAATGAAGAAAAACGTCAACGGCTGTTACAAGAATCATTGACTTTATACGTCGTGAGTTTACTGACGTCCTATGTGGATTGCCCTGTTATTTTTGTATGAACATTGTTTGACTGAACACATCTGCACACTACACAAAACCAGACATGCGGATACCATCCATCGTCATATGGCATCACGCATCAGATAGTTTACAGAAAAGATCAACTAAAATTGTGTGGTCAATCTGCCCAAATAACTACAAAGTTAATATATGTCTTTCCTGTTGGAATGTTCACAGCTTACACTTTATTCATCTAAGAGGGAGAGTCACTGTGTATGAGGGGCTGTATTATCATCATACCCCATCAACTTCCTGAGTATGATTTGAAATACCAGTGTTTATTTAAAACGAAACTGTCAGATATACCCAGGTCCTTAACATATCACCTGGGGTTTCTTGTTGAAAGATAAGGTATTGTGTAGTTGCAGGAAAATCGATATCACATCACACGCCCAAGCTCCTGCTGTTATCTCTTGACAGCATACATGAATTTTCGGAGACTTCTTGGCGTTATCGTCACTCCTCAGGTTTCCTGTTACCAGCTGGCAACAGGAAATAAAACCTCTGCAACAAAAGGACACCTTGGCCTTTTACATCTGATCACTTATTCTTTTATTTAATTTCATACGTGGGTATGGGGTCAGCCTCGCGTGCATTTCAGGTGCACTCGCCCCTAATTTTACATGACTCCCACCTTGCTGTGACCACACCTCAGGTCCCTCTGGCAGATACGCCACTGTACGTTTACATAGTTTTCCTCAATAATATAATGTGGGGTAACCACATTTCCTTTTATATGATTTTCCCTTCTTTTCCTTTTTAAATATAAATGCTTCAGGCATGTTGAACAGTGTTCATGGAACACAAAGGCTTACTAACATATTTCTAATGCAATAATATTCAAACATAATCATGACAACATACATCAGTTAGATACATTTCAACGTGAGGACTCAACAATGTCTGCTCCCGGCACGTCCTTCACTTTTTCCCAATAGCAGTATCTAACTTCGGCAATGGGATTAAACATATTAAATTCATAAAGCATTCTTACCACAAATATCAAGAAATATAAACAAATGACGCTGACTTGCAAAGAAGCGGCCTCAGTTTCTTCTGCTCCGTCCAGACTGTGAAATACTTATTTAGTTATTTAATTTACTTTTAAATTTATCACAGCTGTTCTCAGCGTATCTGAATAAAAGTTTTGTTCAACTGGCAATGAATAATGAAAGCTTGTTGCTAATATTTAGTAGCACTGGCCAATCGAAAGCTTGCGACTTCCAGAATTCAAATGCAGTTTTTGAAAAAAAAAAATTATTCCAAACAAACTCTGCGTTTGGTAGTCTATTGGCCAGTCTGCTTTAGTTATGCCCAATACAAAAAGATGTTTCGTTTTGGATTACATTTTTCCTACCGCTCCCCTTTTCCTATTTATACTCTTTTTACCCAAGCGAATTTGAATTTCCTCAATGCCTCTCTTCTAAGCTCGCGTCCCCACTACTGTTATAAAAAAACAAGTAGGAACGACAGTCTGTCTGGTCGAGCGTTCGTAGACATTTAGTATTTTCTCAATAACTTGGCTTATTCTTGGACTACCATATTATTTAAAACACATTCTTGCTCAGTGGAATCTAAGCTATACTACCATATGTTTTTTATGGTCAGATTCATATTGGTTTAGATTTTCAATTTTTGTCATAGTCGATCGTCAAATAAAAGTTTTACACAAGACCGCCATCTTTTCCTCTCTTTCATCTCGCTAGCATGTATTTTTCAAATAACTAACTTGTTTTTGTGACGCCAGAAACATTACCGCAAGGAGGCAATAAAATTGTCTACGTGTTTTGCCTCTGTTGGCTTTGTCGCAGTGTGTATATATGCATGGCAGAATGTGTCAAGCGAAGCGGGGTTTTGCGTGGCGGGTTAAGAATTGGCGTTAATTATTTGTATTGTATCGTGTAACACTACCAAAAAATGTAAGGATTGCTACTAAATTTTGCGTTAAAGTTGACAGAATACGTTAATTCAGATAGTTATTTTGCGGCATAGTTCCGCAAAATCGTTAATTATAAGGCTAGGCTGCAGAATGTATGCAGCAGATCTGGCAAAATGTTAAATATTGGTAGTACGTTTTCGAAACCGAAACTAAAACTCGTGTTAGATTTTTACCGTGGGATCGTTCTATAGGCTTTAGCACTGCACAAAAGGCAGCGTTGCTGGCGTGTGAGAGCATCACCGTCAGACACAATAGGGCGGGTTTATTTATTATCATTTTATGACTAAAATCTTGCTGAAATGAGCGATTATTCTCGCAGATTTTACTACAGAGGGTCAAGTCTTGATTGACTATGTCAGCTCAGAATGTGATAAATTTATTGCTAGGTAAGAACATAGGTTAGCTGAGGAAAGGAAAATGCAGGTAGAAGAGGCTAGGGAGATTAAGAAATTAGAGTTAGATAGAGAGGCTGAAATCAAAAGGTTGCAAATTGAGGCTGATAGGGAGGCGAAAAAATTGGAGGCAGAAAAAAAAGAAAAACGACTGCAAAGGGAAGCAGAAGATAAAAGATTACAGAGGGAGCATGAGTTGCGACTAAGGGAGTTAGAGTTGCAAGGCCTTGCTCCGGAAAATGGTCACAGCCCCTCTACCTCTGATGCTACTGCTAGTCAGGGGGCCTCCAACTCAGCCATGGGGTTCCATCTAGATTATTTTGTAGAAAAAGATGATGACATTGAGTCATATTTGAGCAGATATGAAGTATTAGCCACTACTTATGGGTTAGAAAGAGAAAGATGGGGCGTAAAGTTGTCTCAAGGTCTTTGGGGAACAGCTTATGAAGTTTTTTCCAAAATGAGCAGGGATGACCAAGACAACTATGACATGTTGAAGCATGCTCTTTTGTTAAGATACGAAAAGAATGGAGAGTTTTATAGAAAAAAATTTAGGAATGCCAGGCTACTGTCGGGTGAGACCTGTCACCAGTTCTCCGCCCGGTTAGGAACGTATATGGAGAAATGGGCTACTTTGGGGAAAACCCAAGATCTCAAAGAGATGATACTCATAGAACAGTTGAGAGAGTCCATGGCTCCAGACATGAGAAAGTTTCTCATGGAACAGGGCACGGAGAGGCTGGGTGAGATAATTAATGTCACTGAGAGGTATCAGGCAGCCCAGGCAGAGGTAGCTGGCGCCAAAAAGAAACCAGTAGATCATTATAAGGCCCCACAAAACTATAATAAATTTGACAACAGAGGTAAGCAAAACTTTGATAGGCCTCGAAATGATTATAAAAATAAAACCTCACATTTCAATGACAGAAAGAATGATGAAAGAAAACTTTTTCATCAAGGTAGATTATATTGTAAATATTGTAAGAGGGATGGACATGTGTTGTGATTTTTATCTGAGAGGGTGCTGATGGATATTGGTCCCTTTAGAGTGTAGAGGAATATTGAAGGCTCTGTGAGAATAACGATTTAGGAGAATGAGGTAGTAGATTCACAAGCGCTGGGAAGAGCAAGGACAGTCTCTTATTACGACAATATCTGTTTCTCACAGACTATTCCTATCTCTCTTCTGAACAAACAATTGTTTGTCAGTTCCAGTCGCTCAGGCGCACTCACCGATTTGGTGATTCTGTCGCACAACGTACATGAATACAGCCTACACAGATGGAAATGTTTGGAGTTTTGGGCCAGCCGACAACCAACACAAATAAAGATTAATACCTTTATTATCATAAAGCAGTCACAAATAATTATACATTTACAGTCAAAAATCAAAGGTTACAGAATACAAATATGATAAGGGAAGAGGGGGGGGGGTTTGAGGAGAAATATCCCATCCACCGTTTCCCGTTTGTATTTACTAACAGACAAGACCCGGTCCAAAAGACAAGAAAGGGGGGGGGGTGTAGAGGAAAAGCTAGGGTTCTCAAATGTCTCCCTTTAATCATACAAATTTTACGGGAGAGGGGAATGAACACAGTTACACAATCCCGCTAGGAGAAATCCCGTACAAGGAATATAATGCACCTTAATACTAGGTCGAACTAATTAAAAGGGTAAAGAAAAGATTAAATCTCCTTTCATTCAAAAAAAACACACTAGGGCTGGCCATCCCACAAACACACACGCAGACTTACCAAAATGGTGAATTCTGTCACTCTAGGAATTATTTACCACAGCAGCTAATACCGTGGAATAATGGACTGGTCCTCTTATTTCTTCCGTGTCAGGCCCCAGATTTAACGAGGTAACAAATAGTCTCAAAAAATCGCCAGACGGTGACGCGTAAAGGCTACTGTTGGTTTAGATAAAGTTCCTAATGAATGGCACAGGCACTTGGCTAAGCGTGAGGTATGGTGTGGTTCCTAAAATTGGCACAGCAGGTGGAGATAACTTATTTTTCCGTAATGTCACAAGTTAAAAAAAACACTGAGGTAAGTTCTTCTTCGGGGGTGTGTAAAATCCACTGAATATACTTGACAGACAGTGTTCAGGTAGACCTATGTTTTTTCTTCACAAATAGGGCAGTGAATAAAATATGTTCTGCTTCCAGTTTTACTTTTAAGGACTATATGAACTAGTATTTTAAAAGTGTTTCTTGGGTGGCTTTATTCTCAGTTAAATTCAGAGGAGCGGGGCCCATTACAGGTCGCCACAAGTTTAGCTTTAAAAAGGTTCATATGTTACTGGAGTTATCAAATTGAGTTGGCAGAACTCTGTATATAATTAATAATTGCTGGGATGCAGGTTGAATGATCGTTCGTCTGCGCAGAAAGAATACACTCCAATAGTCAACGAAGGTAGATGAAATCTAGCAGGAATCCGACTATGCTAGTGAAACTAGGATTCTGTCAGAACGAACGATAAAATGCAGTTTTCGGAGTTCTTTATTTATACTTCTCAAATGTAACTTAAATAGGACGTGTTAGATTTTCACACCCTTCTTGAAGTCGAGCAGAATCCGAGGTACCTCGCCGTTGTGTTAACCGCTGCGATTCCTCCGTTTCCCCCGGTCTACCGATTTTCTTCGTCTCAGGCTGCTCGCATGAGAGTGCGAAAAATTTCTCGAGAAGCTAACTACGTTAGCTGGGAGTTCCTTGATTTCTTTAGATCGTATACCGCCCCACGTTGAATTCTGAAGATCAGCCTGGCTTTGATGGTACCGCTGTTCTGAGAAGCTATGGCAACTCCCACCAGGCGGGGTGACAGCCAGGTAAGAAATTGAACTGCTGTTACTTGCTCTAGAAACAGGAGTGAGTCTCTGGCCACGTCCTCTTTTGGGCCGGCGTTAAGGAAAAGATTGCTATAAATCGTTCTCAGAGATGGTTGAGAGCGTGATTTAACCTCCCATCAAAGGCCATGCGAACTCAAAAGTTCACAGAAGATAGCAGGCTACATATTAATGATCCAGCGTGTAAAGTTCTCGTGGAAATGCTGCATGCAGGTTAAAGTTACAACAGATGATCAGGGGTTCTAAAGTTATGAGAGGCCAATATTCTGTTGTCATCCATCGAGTCAGGGAAATTCATTTGTCATACTTAGACGTACTTCACAATCGTCCCCACTTTTGAGACATGGAAACTCGTTTTCATGTTTCATTTATGACAATGAAGCTGCCCTGATCGGTAGCTTTTGGATGATTGGCATCGTCGATTTTCTCCTCTTCCTCCGTGGTCCAGTTTCTACTCAAGAAGTCAGCTCCGACATTCTGTTTTCCTGGAATATATTCCACTTTGAAGGAATAAACACTCAATAGCAAGGCCCAACGCATTATCCTTGCGTTGAATTCCTTATTGGCACCCAGGAAAGCTAATGGAGCATGGTCTGTTTGCACCGTGAAAGAAGTACCATACAGAAACTCATGATGGCGTCTGATGCCATGAATCAGAGCGAGACATTCTCTTTCAACGACACTGTAGTTGCGTTCCGCTTTATTCAGTTTCCGACTGCCGTAAGCAACTGGGAATAGCAGGTTCGGGTCACTGTCCTCGGCTTGCAGCAATGTTGACCCGATGCCCTGACCTGACGCGTCAACTCTCAGTACGAAAGGTTTCTTAAGGTCAGGTAACCTTAGGATGGGGTATGCCGCCAACTGTCCTTTCAAAGTGCTGTATGCATGTTCGCACTTTTGATTCCACATGACCTTATCAGGACAACCTTTCTTGGTGAGGTCAGTCAGAGGTGCTGTCAGTCCGTTGAAGTTCTGGATGTATTTCTGATAGTAAGCACATAGTGATAAGAATGACCTGATGTCTTCCTTTGTTCGGGGTCTTTTTGCTGCCACTATTTTCTCCACGTTCTTCTTAATAGGCCAACTACAGCCGTGAGAAATAGTGTGCCCCAGGAAGTCCAGCTTTTCAAATGCGATGAGACATTTGCTAGGTCTGGCTGTGAGACCAGTTTCCTGTAGTCTCCTAAGGAGCATAGCGACTGTAGCAATATGTTCTTCGTAGGATTCCGATGCAATTAAGATGTCGTCCATGAAATTATGGATGTGGGGACTTTGCAAGGGTTCTAAAAGCTTTCTCATCCTCCTGGTAAACACTCCTGGTGCGTTATGCAGTCCGAACGGCATCACATTAAATGTGTAATGTCCTTCACTAGTGCTGAAAGCTAGCAAAGGTTTAACTTCCTCCTTGACTGGTATTTGATAATAACCTTTACTGAGGTCAGTCTTGGAGAAAATTGTTGCCTTGCTGAGCTTGGTGAACAACTCAGAAGCAGTTTGGAGCGGTTACAGCGTTTAGCAACCGGTAATCAATACACAGCCGAACTTCCTTATTGGGCTTCTGCAACAGCACTACACTCGAACTGTAAGGAGATGTAGACTCGCTGATAATTCCTGCCTGATGCAGCTTGTCTATTTCTCCGCGAAGTGCGTCAGCTTTGGCGTACGGAATGGGGTATACTCTGGTTCGAACAGGGGTCTCGTTTGTTAATTTCATGTCAAATTCGATGAGATTTGTTCGACCAGGTACATCCGTTAAGACTGCACTGTACTGCTGTAGTAGCGCCCTGGTTTCTGTTTGTTGTTCTGGTGAGAGATTGTCGCCGAACGTGACATCTTTAAAGGATTCTGTGGGTTGCAATGGGTACTCCATGCAACCATCGTCATCTTCCTCGTCTTCCGTTGCTATGGCGACAGCCAGGAGATGCTCGGAGGATGGCACTGGTCTTTCCAGATATTTCTTGAGCAGATTTATGTGGAAGACCTTCTCCTTTCCTTTAATGGAGATCTTGTAATTAGTACGTGAGATCTTTTTAAGGACGGTAAACGGCCCTTGCCATCCGATGCGAAGTTTATTGCTTCCGGTTGGGAGTAGCAACAAAACGTTCTCCCCTGGTTGGAGCTCTCTCTCTCTCTTTTGCAGCTTTGTTGTATCTTTTAGCATGTTTAGCGCGGGCTTTCGTAAGGTTTGTTGTAGCTAGATCCCATCCTAGCTTTAGTCTTTCCTTGAGCTCAGATACATACTTGCTTGCAGAGACGACTGTCTCGTCAGCCTTTTGGTCTGTCAGGGACCGAAGTAAGGCTTCTAGTGGCCCCTTAATAGATCTGCCAAATAAAAGTGTAGCTGGCGCGAATCCCGTAGACGCTTGGGGAACCTCTCGGTAGGCGAATAAGGCAGCCGATATATATAGGTCCCAGTCTTCCGGTTTCTCCTGACCCAGTTTACGTAACATGGTGGTGAGGGTGCCGTTAAAACGTTCCACGATCCCATTTCCGGCCGGATGATAGGGACTTGTGTGGATATGTTTGGCCCTCAAGATCTTAAAGATCTCCTCCATTAACAGGCTACGGAATTGGGATCCATTGTCCGTCAAAACTTGTTGAGGAAATCCCAACCGTGTAAAGATTTGCATGAAGGCTTCTGCGACATGCTTGGAATCTATGCATGTTAGCGGTACAGCTTCGGCCCACATAGTGCAAGTGTCGACTAAAGTCAGGATGAACCTGTGCTTTCTTTTGGTCCTTTCCAGGGGTCCAATGATGTCGACAGCAACCCGTTATAATGGAGTCCCTACTATTGGCATTTGCCCCATGGGTACTGGGGGTGTCAAGTGCTTGGGTGCTACCCGTTGGCACTGGGCGCAGGATTTCACATACCTGATAATGTCAGAGTTCATTCCTGGCCACCAATAGTGTGTTTTTATTCGCTGAATAGTGGCGTTTTGTCCCATATGTGCGCTAAAGGGAAGAGAGTGCCCCATCTCTAAGATCTGGCTTCGGTACTGCGTCGGTACTAGGAGCTGGTTATTCCCCGTGTCCGGGTTGCCCGTTCTACGATACAATACGCCATCCTTAGAAAAGATGTCTCCGTTGTGTCTGGGGTCCTTAGCCATGGGCAGTTTTTTAAAGCAGGGCGCCAGAGTAGGGTCCTTTTGTTGCGCCTCCTTCAGTTCATTCGGCAACAAATTTGGCGCAGGCTCCCTCTCTTGCTTGGCTTGCTCTCTTGTGGTTACCGCTGCCACAATCGGCTCCTTTGGTCTCCCAATAAACACATATCTACATCCCAGGATAACTGGGTAGATCGGATCATCCATTATGGCCGCTTTAATAACCCCTCTGACAAAGTCAGAGTGTATTTCTACCAGTGCAATAGGCAGCGTCCTGGGCGCATCACTCTTAAAAACTCCACTAAGTTTGACGGTTTCCTCTGTCTCCTGACCTGGTTTGACTAGGTGTCTAGCAACAATACAACTAAAACTTAATCCAGTGTCAAAGAGACAAGTGGTTGAGGTACCATTCAAAATTACAGTTCCTCGAGTTGAGGGTCGGTCCCCCTCAGGATGAGAATCACTGACATTGACTCTTCCTTTCGAGGCTGTATGCAAACATCCAACGCGGTTAGGCCCGGTCTGCTTGCCCTGATCAGACGTTCCTGGTGTAGGGGTCTTTCCTTTTCCTTGACCTTGGTGGCCGCGCTGCCACGTAGGCTTGGTGGGTTGATCAGAATTGTTGTTGGGGGGGTATCGGGTTTTGTAGAATTTCGATTTTTCCTGGGGAGGTCTCTGGGTATTATTTTCTCGTTGGTTATAATTCTGAGAGGAATTAGAAGAATAGGATGACTGCTCTAGATTTTGTTTTCGAGATGGCTCATCTGTGGGTTTACGTTTAGTGCTGGGAAGTTCGGCTATTGCATTGGTATAGCGTTCGGCCTTGTTGAGGATGTCCTCAAGCCTGACTGCGCCCTGTTCAGCCAAAAATCTACGGGTTTCGTTTGACAAAGTTGCCTTTATCTGCTCCACAAGAACAAGTTCAAGTAGTCCCTCATATGTAAGAGGTAGGTCAGATAATTCAATGCACTTTGTCAAATAGCCCGTGAGACGTGAAGAGAATTGTGGGAATGTTTCCGTGCTCTCTTTTCGGCTGTTCCTGAACATTTGCAGGAATTTTCGGGCGGTCATCTCAAACCGTTCTAGCAAGGCCTTTTTCATCATGTCGTAATCATGTTGGTTGGTTCCCAGCTTTGTGTACACGTCATAAACATTAGCTTTTAGTGACGTTGAGAGCTTAAGTGCCCAGCGGGAACTCTCTAACCCATACAGATTCGCGAGCCTTTCGAATTTTTCTAGGTAGCTGTCAATTTTTTCATTAGGGCTAGGAAAAGATTCTAAAGCAAAAGACATCGCCGCTAATTGGGCAGAATGAGTGCTGGAGAGGTCCATTGACTGAGACTGGGGCGAAGACGGCTCTCCGTTATTCAGAGTAGAGGCGCCCCGACTCTCTAAAGCCTTAAGCGCCAGTTCATGTTGTCTTTCTCGCTCTCTCTCTCTTTCCCTGCGAGCTTCCATCTCTGCCTCAATTTTCTTCTGCTCCAATTGACGATCGTCTGCTTCTTTCTTCCTAGCTTCTGCTCTATCTTCTCTCTCTTTTTCTTCCTTCCTCTCAGCTTCTGCTCTTTGTTTCTCTTCCTTCCTCTCTGCTTCTGCTCTTTGTTGCTGCGCGTCATATATTTCCAATTCCTGGTTGATAAACAGATTCGCCGCTTCTGCGTCTAAGCCTGCCTCTTTCGCTTCCAGCCTCAGGATGGATCTCATCTGTATCCTCTCTGCCATTGTTGAAGAATAAGATGTAGTATGACTAGAGAATAGTACGAAAGAACAAGAAGGGAAAAAAATTCAAAGCCGCTACGAGAAAAAACGAAAGTAAAAAACAATTTACTTAATGACCTCGTGTGTTAACTTATCGCCGCTATTATTGTCACTTAAGACTTTTAACGCAAGCAACTATGCCAATTAAATTAGTAAGTTACACTAGAAAAAAAATCTACTATTACTAACAGTAGAGAAATATTTATGTTAAAACAATTTAAAAGGAAGAAAAAAAAAATTTTTTTTTCCCAGAAAATGTTAATTCTCTAACAACAAACTCCGTCCCTGAAGACAATTTTGAGATGAGACGTAGTTAACTTAATTTTTTTTTTAAATCAGAACAATCCGTCTTTAGCTTAGCTCAACTCAAACGCTTCAAAACCTTTAGTGATTGTAAAACAATCACGCAGTCCCAGCAATTATATAACCAAAAATTTCAATTCCCTCTGCCAGAGAATACAAAGGTGACAAATCTTGTATAATCACTAACTGCCTGCTCCTGTGGAAAAAAACAAACCTGTCATAATTTTTGTGTGGTCGGCCCAAATACTGAACGGCTTGGTCTAGGGGAAGTAATTACTTTTAAAGATTATACCCTACTTCACAAAGACAATCAACCACACTCTATTTTAACTAGGTTCAGAATCTCGAACGAGCTAACCATATATTGTCGTGATTTTTATCTGAGAGGGTGCTGATGGATATTGGTCCCTTTAGAGTGTAGAGGAATATTGAAGGCTCTGTGAGAATAAGGATTTAGGAGAATGAGGTAGTAGATTCACAAGCGCTGGGAAGAGCAAGGACAGTCTCTTATTACGACAATATCTGTTTCTCACAGACTATTCCTATCTCTCTTCTGAACAAACAATTGTTTGTCAGTTCCAGTCGCTCAGGCGCACTCACCGATTTGGTGATTCTGTCGCACAACGTACATGAATACAGCCTACACAGATGGAAATGTTTGGAGTTTTGGGCCAGCCGACAACCAACACAAATAAAGATTAATACCTTTATTATCATAAAGCAGTCACAAATAATTATACATTTACAGTCAAAAATCAAAGGTTACAGAATACAAATATGATAAGGGAAGAGGGGGGTTTGAGGAGAAATATCCCATCCACCGTTTCCCGTTTGTATTTACTAACAGACAAGACCCGGTCCAAAAGACAAGAAAGGGGGGGGGGGGTGTAGAGGAAAAGCTAGGGTTCTCAAATGTCTCCCTTTAATCATACAAATTTTACGGGAGAGGGGAATGAACACAGTTACACAATCCCGCTAGGAGAAATCCCGTACAAGGAATATAATGCACCTTAATACTAGGTCGAACTAATTAAAAGGGTAAAGAAAAGATTAAATCTCCTTTCATTCAAAAAAACACACTAGGGCTGGCCATCCCACAAACACACACGCAGACTTACCAAAATGGTGAATTCTGTCACTCTAGGAATTATTTACCACAGCAGCTAATACCGTGGAATAATGGACTGGTCCTCTTATTTCTTCCGTGTCAGGCCCCAGATTTAACGAGGTAACAAATAGTCTCAAAAAATCGCCAGACGGTGAAGCGTAAAGGCTACTGTTGGTTTAGATAAAGTTCCTAATGAATGGCACAGGCACTTGGCTAAGCGTGAGGTATGGCGTGGTTCCTAAAATTGGCACAGCTGGTGGAGATAACTTTCTTTTTCCGTAATGTCACAAGTTAAAAAAACACTGAGGTAAGTTCTTCTTCGGGGGTGTGTAAAATCCACTGAATATACTTGACAGACAGTGTTCAGGTAGACCTATGTTTTTTCTTCACAAATAGGGCAGTGAATAAAATATGTTCTGCTTCCAGTTTTACTTTTAAGGACTATATGAACTAGTATTTTAAAAGTGTTTCTTGGGTGGCTTTATTCTCAGTTAAATTCAGAGGAGCGGGGCCCATTACAGATCGCCACAAGTTTAGCTTTAAAAAGGTTCATATGTTACTGGAGTTATCAAATTGAGTTGGCAGAACTCTGTATATAATTAATAATTGCTGGGATGCAGGTTGAATGATCGTTCGTCTGCGCAGAAAGAATACACTCCAATAGTCAACGAAGGTAGATGAAATCTAGCAGGAATCCGACTATGCTAGTGAAACTAGGATTCTGTCAGAACGAACGATAAAATGCAGTTTTCGGAGTTCTTTATTTATACTTCTCAAATGTAACTTAAATAGGACGTGTTAGATTTTCACACCCTTCTTGAAGTCGAGCAGAATCCGAGGTACCTCGCCGTTGTGTTAACCGCTGCGATTCCTCCGTTTCACCCGGTCTACCGATTTTCTTCGTCTCAGGCTGCTCGCATGAGAGTGCGAAAAATTTCTCGAGAAGCTAACTACGTTAGCTGGGAGTTCCCTGATTTCTTTAGATCGTATACCGCCCCACGTTGAATTCTGAAGATCAGCCTGGCTTTGATGGTACCGCTGTTCTGAGAAGCTATGGCAACTCCCACCAGGCGGGGTGACAGCCAGGTAAGAAATTGAACTGCTGTTACTTGCTCTAGAAACAGGAGTGAGTCTCTGGCCACGTCCTCTTTTGGGCCGGCGTTAATGAAAAGATTGCTATAAATCGTTCTCAGAGATGGTTGAGGGCGTGATTTAACCTCCCATCAAAGGCCATGCGATCTCAAAAGTTCACAGAAGATAGCAGGCTACATATTAATGATCCAGCGTGTAAAGTTCTCGTGGAAATGCTGCATTGCAGGTTAAAGTTACAACAGATGATCAGGGGTTCTAAAGTTATGAGAGGCCAATATTCTGTTGTCATCCATCGAGTCAGGGAAATTCATTTGTCATACTTAGACGTACGTCACAACATGACATCAAATTTTGTAAAAGTAAACCTGCTGGATTTGCTGCTATGAAAATGGGGAACAAGGAAGTAAAGGACAAACCTGCTGGACAGCAGGAACCTTATCACCCCCCAGTTTGTGAGGATGTGGTATGCAATGATGTCACCATTAGGTGCCTCTATGATACCGGTTTAGATTTTGATTCTGTCGTGAGCTCGCACTTGGTGAACCCAGATCAGTATACCACAGAAACAGTGGAGATACAAGGGGCGACCATGGACATACCACTCATGACACTTCCCATTGCAAGAATAAATGTGAAAACTCCCTATGTGGAAGGTGTAATCAGAGCAGCAGTGATCGACGCACCCATCTACCCTCTGATATTGGGGTGTCGTTATGTCTACTTGGGGAATCCCAAGAGACCTGTGGTTTTGGCAGCAGTCCAGACCCGATCACAATCCAGAAAGAAAAAAGATGAACCTATAAATACTCATCCAGAGGAGATGAGAAAGGCACAGGCTGAAGATAGGTCACTGAAGCCGTGTTATAAGAAACTCCTAAAGAGCCATACTCCTCCTAATAAAGGAGACTTTTATATGAAGAATAAATTGCTATATAGGAAGGCCGGCACTGGTTCAGCTGGTCACGGACAGCTGGTAGCCCTGTCGTCAATCGATTCGAAACATGTGGCAGAGGCATTACTTACTATATTCACAAGGTTAGGATTCCCGCATCAAATCTTGACTGATAACGGCTCACAGTTCAAGGGGAAACTAACAGAAGAGGTTTTTAGGTTGTTTCAAGCCAAGCACTTTCATTGTAGTCCGTATCACCCCCAAGGGAACGGCCAGGTAGAGAGGTTCAATGGGACTCTCATTTCTATCCTGAGAAAGCTGGCACATGAGAAACCTGATACGTGGGACCAATACTTGCCCGCCGCGTTGTTTGCGTACCGGGAAGTTCCACATAATTCAACTGGGATGGCACCCGCAACCCTGTTATTTGGGTGGCCAATAAAACGTCCATTAGAAGCATTGTTAAGGACTTGGACCGATGAGAAGGCAGAGGAGACTGTTACCTCATCCTATCAATATGTGAACGAACTGACCACTCGTTTAAAAACTAGTTGGAAACTGGCAAATGATAATTTGAGACAAGCCAGGAAAAAGCATGCTGCTTATTATAATAAGAAAGCGAAGGATAGGGAGCTTGCTGTAGGGGAGAAGGTGCTTCTTCTATTGCCAGGCAGCAACAATAAACTTCAGATCGGATGGCAAGGTCCATATACAGTTTTGGAAAAGGTATCCAGAACAAATTATAAGATAGACAAAAAGGGAAAGGAAAAAGTCTATCATGTGAACCTTTTGAAGAAATACCTGGACAGACAAATCCAGGAAGGAACACACCTAATGGCCTTGTCTATCGCAACCGAAATGAAAAATGACCCTCTCTCCTCATTTGAATATCCACTGAAAACCAGTGAAACGTTTGCACAGGTGAAGATCAGTAATCACCTGACAAAAGGACAGAGGGAGAAGGTTCAACAGGTCCTTGAGAAACATACAGATGTGTTAACGGATAAACCGGGGCACACAAATTTGTTGGAATATGATATGAAACTACTAGACCCAGCACCTATCTGTATGAGGCCCTATTCTATTCCTTTCGCTAAGGAAAAAGCTTTGAAAGAGGAGATTGATTATTTGTTACAAGAAGGGATTATTTCTCACAGTGAATCTCCGTATAGTTCCAGTGTGGTTTTGTTGCGAAAACCCTCTGGGGAACATAGACTGTGCATAGATTACAGGAAACTGAATGCTGTCACAGAAGGTCAGGTGGATCCATTACCTGATACTACTCAACTATTTGCCAGGCTGAACAAGGCAAAATATTTTTCTAAGGTGGATCTTAGCAAAGGCTATTACCAAATTCGACCTTATTTAGCCTTTAGCACCTCGGACGGTCATTATGAGTTCAACATGTTACCGTTTGGGTTAAAAATTGCCCCGAGTGTGTTTTCTAGGGTGATGCGAAAATTGTTGGATACCCTGAAAAATCCATGTACTTCGAATTTTATGGATGATATCCTCATTGCTACGGAAACACTTGAGGAACACGTTACCTCTTTGAATATGCTGTTTGATAGACTCAGAGAGGCTAACTTGACCGCTAGACCAACAAAATGTTGTATTGGTTGTAAAGAGTTGGAATTCTTGGGACATACTGTACATCAGGGTAGCATGATCCCTGATCCCAAGAATCTGGAAAAATTGAAAAGAGCACCTAGGCCACAAACAAAGAAAGATGTGCGATCTTTCGTGTCGTTGTGTGGGTTCTACCAAAAGTACATTAAACATTTTAACTCTATATGTGCTCCTCTGACGGATTTAACTCGCAAGGGTCAACCTGATATAATTAATTGGACCGCACAGTGTGAATTAGCATGCCAGGAGTTAAAGGAAAAACTCACAAGCAGGCCGGTATTGCAATTGCCTGATTTGAATCAAGAATTTATCGTGAGAAGTAACGCAAGCAATGTGGGCCTGGGCGCTACATTGTTGCAAAGGTCCTCCTCACAAGATGGAGAATTGAACCCAGTCGCTTATGCGAGCCGCAAGTTGAACAAGGCGGAAAAAAAATTATTCAACAAGTGAAAAGGAATGTCTAGCTTTGATATGGGCCATAAAAAAATTCCAGATCTATCTGTATGGTCGGACATTTGTGGTCCAGACAGATCATCAGCCACTCGTATTCTTATCACAGGCCAAGCATGAAAATTCCAGATTATTAAGATGGTTATTATTATTACAGCCATACTCATTTCTGATTGAATATATTCCCGGCTCGTTGAACGTGGGTGCCGACTTTTTGAGTAGACATCCTTATGATGAAGATCAGAAAAACGCGTAAGACTTCATGTGAGCTAAGTTATCTCGCAGATTATAACCTGCAAATGAATGCATGTTTTAGGAAGGGAGGTGTGTAGTAAAATCTGTGAGATAATCGCTCATTTCAGTAAGAATTTAGTCCTATGATAATAAATAACCCAGCCCGTATGTGTCTGACTATAAGCGTCTCACTCGCCAGCATCGTGCTGAATTTTATGCCATGGTAATGCTTAGAAACGATCCCGCCGTATAAACCTACTCGCTTTCCTTGTGACGTACAATAAATATTTTTAACATTTTGCCCGATCTGATAGAGACTGCGGCAAGACTTATAATTAACGATCTGCCAGAAATGTGCCGCCAAACTACTGTCTGAATTAACGTAATACTTTAACTTTAACGCCTTTAATTGTAGTGATTCGGAAATTTTTTTGGTAGTGTAACACGAGACAACAGTAATAATTAACGCCAATTCTAACACCCGCCGCGCAAAACCCCGCTTCGCTTGACACGTTGTGCCATGCATATTTCCATGCTGTGGGATCGGCCCGATGATATATACACCCAGACAGTTTAAATTCTCGCCGAGTAATGTATTTCTGACGTCACTCAAACAAGTTAGTTTATTTGAATAAAAATGCTAGAGAGAGATGAGGGTGGAAGATGGCCGACTTGTGTAAAAGTTATATTTGACGACTGACAGTGACAAAACTGAAAATCTAAATCATAATGAAACTGACCATAAAAATCATATATTATTATAGCTTAGTCTCTCCTGAGCATAAATATGTTTTAAAATATATGGTAGTCCAATTATAATTAGCCAAGTTATTGAGATAATACTAGCTGTCTAAGAACACTAGAACGGACAGACTGTGGTTCCTGCTTGTTTTTTTTCATAACGTTAGTGGGGACGCAGGCTTAGAAAGAGGCATTGGAGTAAATTCAAATCCGATTGGGTAATAAGAGTATAGGAGTAAAAGGGGAGCGGTAGGACAATGTTAACCAAAACTAAACCCGGGAGCAGACAGTATTGAGACCTCACATTGAACTGTATTTAACTGTTGTATATTGTCATGATTTTGTTTTAATATTATTGTATTATAATATGTTAGTAAGCCTCCGTGTTCCATGAACACTTTTCAACATGCCTGGAGCGTTTATAATTTAAAAAAGAAGAGCAAATCATACAAAAGGAGATGTGGTTACTCCACGTTATTGTATTGAGGAAAACTATGTAAACGTACAGTGGCGTATCTGCCATAGGGACCTGAGGTGTGGTCACAGCAAGGTGTGAGTCATATAAAATTAGGGGCGAGTGCACGTGTATGCACACGAGGCTGACCCCATACCACCATAGGTTTTTTTTTTTTTTCGTACGCCAGCTAATACTCGAGGCGAAATCTCAGGTTATTATTAATGTCTAACCTGACATTGATTTTTACGTGCGTATCCCTTTTTTTCTTGTACAGAGACAGGTGTCCCTCGCCATTCAGGCAGATACTCGCCGATTTCGGAGGTACCCATTAGAGCTTGGTCGGCTCAGGAGCCGCCAATCCCTGATCGACGACACTCCTTCAAATGTCCTCGCCAGGTCTCGAGTTAATCCAGTCCAAATCCCGATCGACGAACAATCCTCAAATGCCGTCGCCCGAGTTTGATCCTGAATCACCCGGTCGCCAGAGCGGTGTGGTAACCACTACGCTAGCGCGGCTCCCCACCACCATAGGTAAATAATAATAATAAAGTGTGATCAGATATAAAAAGGCCAGGGTGTCTTTTTATTGCAGAGGTTTTATTTCCTGTTACCAGCCGGTGACAGGAAACCTGATGAGTGAGTGTAACGCCAACAAGTCTCCGGTAAAACGTTTATGCTGTCAGCAGATAGCTCGAGGAGCTTGTGTGTGCTGATATATCTATATTTTCTGCAACGACATACTGAATTATCCTTCTACAAAGAATCCCAGGTGATGTGTTAGCATCTGGGTATATCTGACACTTCAATTATAATAAACTTTGGTATTTCCAATCATACCCAGAACTTTATGGGGCGTGATGAAACTACAGCCCATCCCAACAAATGACAAACACTATTAGATAATAAAGTTGTAATCTGTGAATACACCAACAGGAGAGATTGAGTGACATTATACTTATCGGACAAAGTGTCCAAACATTTTAGTTAATCCTTTTATGTAAACTATCTTTTCCTCATTTTCTAAGACCTGTCCAAAAGAGATGGCGGGACAGGCAGATTAAATTGTAAAAAGAAAATATTCAATTTTAAAGAAAAACCGTAACCACGGTTTTATTCATTTCTTTATAGTGAGTTAAATTGTACGGTGTTGATGTACCATCATTTTCATTTCACCCCTAGACACTAGGCACAACATACACCAGACACTAGAGCCAAAATAGTGACCGTGTGAGATCTAGGGAGGTAGGGTTAGGTTCCCTGCAAATACATCATCATCATCTTTTTAGAGTCAGGGGCCTACATGTGCTTGACCTCACACGGTTAACACAGACACAGATTTCTTTCCTTTTAGGTATAACATCATAACCTCCCGAGCAAATTAAACTTGCTACATGGCTAAGTAGATAGAGCGCTTGGCTTACGAGGAAAAATTACCATGTTCTGGGATCGAAACCTGGCAGCGTCACGCTCCAGACTACCCAGCTGTAAAAGGGTACCTGGCTCCGTTCTTGAGTTAAGGAAGGTAAAATCAACGAAGAAGAGACCTGGTCACCCAACTTAATAAAGCTGAGGTCTAGTATAGTGAACTCTCTAATACTCTAGGTTGTTTCTGCTACGGGACTATCTTTTCCTTATATAATCAGAAACAAAGAAATTAACGCCAGATTTTGACTATCACCGCTGAAGCAATGAACTTTAAAAAAAAAAAAAAAAACAAGAACACTGAAAGACAATAATTTTCTTAAAATAACTTTTAATGATGAAACTCGATTAAACAGTCACACCATCATTATTATCATCACCATTTCCATCTTCGTTCCTTATGGAGTAGAGAGGCACATATGCAGATGGCATAGTAGAGGCAGCCTACGCCAAAGCACAAACGTTAGTGTCAGTGGTTTCTATAGCTATTTATTTTACATGATGATAATGCCAATCCCATGCAAAATCTAACAATATTCGCCTTTTACGACATGCATGCAGGAGCAGCAGCTTATTCTTCCTGTGTCCTTGGAGATCCTAAGATCTACGCAGGGTCAGCCAAGTAAAAAAGGTAGTCCCATAGCAGATACTGCTGTAGGGGAGTGAAGTGTTAAAGACTTCGCCAAACTATGTCCAGCATCAAGAGGCGGGATGACGAGTTCCCTTCCTCGCTGCCTTTTCCTTCCCTGAGCAGACAGGTACCCAAGGCTGGATTAATCATTAAACAAAATAAGCATGTGCTTAGGGCACCAAGGGAAGGGGGCACCACAGAGTTTTTCCCCTAGCTACTATGCCCTTAACTCTCAACTCTTTCACTGCCACATTTGACTTGAGTAGAATTTTTTTTGTAATTGTCTTTATTGACCGTGTTTCATTAGTTATAAGTAAATAATTTGATTACATTGCTTAGGCCTACTGCTATTTCGTGTTAAATAACATTTTTAAAAACTATTCATTTAATATAGTTATGCGGTCTGGCCTGGAAGAAAACTGAATTTTCAATCTCTTATTTCACCATCAGCACTTAACGAGTCCTAATGTCTCGTCATTTAAGCACTGGAAGGGCTGGGGGGAACACCATTGTTGGGCTGTGCTTAGAGCATTAGTTGGCCTTAATCCGACCCTGCAGGTACCCATTTACAGCTGGGTAGACTGGAGCGTGTCGTTACCGTGATTCGAACCCGGCACTTTTACCGAGAGAGTCCAGCGCTCTAATCACTCTGTCAATCGGAAGTTCGAACCAATAAAAGAGGCGTATAATTTCAAAATAAAAGCGATTAGGCATGATGGACGACCCAGGAGTAGATGGAATTATGAGAAGACAGACATCGAAATACAACATAGCAAAACACTCCAGGCCGCATCACGTGGACAGGAAACCAATAACCAACCTGACTGCTTCAAGCATAAGCAGTGGATGAAAACAAGTTATAAAAAAAAAACAACGTATATCGCCGTATATAAAATACACAAAACTCAGTATGCTGTTGGTTAGGAACTTAATCTGAGTGTAATCAGACATTTCTTTTAATCTGAAGAAGTGGGAGGAGACAGGAATAATACCAGATGAGCTTCATTATGCTTTGTATCCACACAACAACAACAACAACAAAATGGTGGATAAAATCTAAGTTAACATTTCTACAATTAAATATGTTAAATCAAGAATAAATTCCCATTCTGTTCCTTTTTATCGAATGTTTATATCTTATACAGAAGTATAGTTATTAAAAAACAAATTCAACCTGCACAAGAACTTTATACACACCTCTGTACTTTTTATCGTTGTCTTCCAGTGCTTTTCTTTCCATTTTCCTTATGTTATTACAATGTTTTCGACCATTCCTTTCTTCTGCATAATCCCAATGAAGATATAGGCGTACTGTCTTTATCTTTGTGATTAAATTACTTTGTTTATTAAGACCTCTAAATGGTTATTTATATATTATTCAAGTAGCCATCTGGATTCTTTTCTGGTACCTCCAGTTTTTTTTATTCATTTGTTTGGCAAGCTAAAATCATACGCAGGGGGTGGTTCCCAGGGTTTGGTGAAAAACATTTGTGGAGAAATTATACTATACCAACATAGTGTATTAAAAATTTTTTTTTATTACACCCTCTCTCTCTCTCTCTCTCTCTCTCTCTCTCTCTCTCTCTCTCTCTCTCTCTCTCTCTCTCTCCCTCCCCCCTTTATTAAGATCTGTCTACGGCCCTGACATTGCTAGTCTATATCTCCGAGCGAAGGGCAGAAAGAGATACTAGATGACACACAAGAAAATCACTAATTTCCGTTTCTAAAGCTAACAAGGGAAAGGGAGAGCTGAAGATGCTAAGGGAAACACAGATAGATCATTTAAAAACGCATTTTAACTCATATAGCGCTGTTAAAGAATTTGGCACTGAGAAAGAGGCGTATTCGAAAGAAAAAAAATAGCACATGGAAATAACAATAGCGCTTCCGTCGGAAGTGAATACAACTGTCCCGATAAAGAGTAGCAGTCTATTCAGGTAATATTCTTGTATTTCCATCTCACGTGTTATAAAAGCAAGCCTTTTGTTCAGATTGCAACGTCTGACCTATTTAACACCTGCATGTTTTATCCTTTCAGCTTTCGTAATGAAGAAGGCAAATGTCAACTGTCAACAGAATCAGTAGTACTGATGACCTGAAGAAGAAAAAAATCACCACACGTGGTGACGATTTAATGACATACAAACTTGTGCGACGCGAGCGGTGCAGCCGCACCGGTACCGAATAGAGGAAAGGGCTGAAATTTATATTATGGGGAGGCGGGGAAGGTTATTACGAGATTTCGAACTCTGAAAAATACATATGATACGCTCTGCATACACATCTATCGAAACTCTTTGTATGAAAAATTAGATTTAAGACTCGTATGTACGGGTCAGATTTTTGTACACACACTTTTTGAACACAGCTCTTTTGACTAGCTGTTAGTTCGCTTTTTAAAAATAGGATAAAGAAACTGTCGAACGTTCTATGAATTAGTTTTGGGGGGAAAGGCGGATGAATCCTGCTCACATCTCAAGCTGCGAGTTTGCGCTTGAATGAATTTGTTACTGAGCTGTTTTAAGCAGCTGATTTTTCGTGACAGTACTTTGCTGGTAGAGCTTGGAAATGGCGGTTTTACCATTTCTCTAGTGTGTTCCAATTTATATTCTTTTGTGAAAAGGGGAATTTAAGATATTTTGAAGATATGTTCAGGCCATGGATTATACCGACCATTATGATTATCATGATTGATATTTCCTCTGATGGATATTGTTCCCATGGATGTAATAGCACTGAGAGTTGCTGATGTTATAAGAATCATGATGTTGTTCCATTTTGATGGATTTAAGATGTTGGAAAGTTTGTTCCTGAGGGATATTTATTGTAACAAGTGTACTGTGCTGAGGCCTGTGGTTTATGCAACCAATGTAATGGATATTTGATACTATGTTCTGCATCCACTTTTTCCATGGATATTTTGTACTTGATGCTTCGTGATTTGCCGTGTTCTGTAACCTGTGGCAGTGTGTTATTACCATGATGTCTACGTGACCGTCTAGTCAATAAACTGTATAACGTTGCCAGGTCTTACAGCATTTCCTGACTTCTACGTTGCTGTGGTGTGAGTGACTTATCACAGACATACTTAAAGAACCTATACACATTCGCGTATGTTATATTTCCACAGTCACACACCTGTCGGCCATCCGTAAGCCCGACTTATGCTGATTGCTATTTATCAGCGAAAGTAATAATAACATTTATCTTCTTGATGACCCCACCAGTATCTTCCACCAAATAAATCTTTAACAGAAGTGGTCGCCAGTGATTCGGGGTATAAACAGTCCAGAAGTTTACTGCGATGTCAATACAGCTGGATTTACAGTGTTGTCAGTACTGACCTTTATGCACAAGTTATTCAAGTCAAGAGTGGCAGTGTTCCAGTCCTTCTTCTCGTGCGCCAACTTAGGATTTCAGCACCCGATGTCAGGAATTTCATTCGAAAGCCGCTATCACTTTGGAGTTCCAGTACCGATCACCATTGGATTTATTCAGACTGTGTGATATCGGATTTACATCATTGTTGTTGCTGCGGAGGGTGGGATTTTTTTCATTTTGAAGATAAGTGGTTTGTTTGTTTGTAAACTGTACCACTGTTCGGTGTAACATTGAGCCTTCCTCAGAGCATAATCTATTTATTCGTTCACGTGTTCTATATTATATGTTTCATGTTTATGTGGGCGGTTGGAGCGGTGACTTATGAAGAGAATATCCCAGTTCACACAGGGCCTTCATGAGCGTTCTATAGGGTCGAGATTGTGAGTTTCAATTGAGCGGTAATTCCGGTTCAAGGCTAAAAACCTTTCCGAGGTTCAGACCGTTATTTGTCCCTCGCTACAGTAATTGTTTAGGTGTGGCGAAACGTCTCAGTGTTGTTGTCATTATATTTTTCCCTGTACCTTAGTTTTTGATTAATTTGTTTGTAAGTGTCTTCCTCCTCTTACTATCTTTGATTTATATACAACTTTTTCGTTTATACACTGTGTTGTTGCTTGTATTGTCTTACCTTTCGCAATGTCATTGCACTCTTTGCAATATTTTTTCTTTGGTTTCGCTTTCAGATTTAGTTGATTCTGCGAACGTGGTCATTTGTGCTTTATATCTTGTCTTTGTCACTTTTGTTTGTACTATCTATTTTGTCATGCACTGTCAATATTATAATACATAATATATATATATATAGATAATTAATAATATTATTAGTAGTTAAAAAGGTAATTGTACAAGTCTTAAGCAAGGACTTGTCACCCACGAAGTTGGGATAGAGTGAGTTTCTTCTGGATATTTACATTACTTACATATCTTGTAAAATACAGCATAATGTCTAGTTTGGATTATTTCATTACACAAGGGAAATCCCTTGGTATGACTACGGAGAGATTAGAAGAATTCGCACTTGCCGAATATGCCAAGGCGCAGAAGTCAGAAGAAAAGAAACAGAAAATGGAGGCTGAAAAACAGAAATTAGAGGCTGAGAAACAGAAATTAGAGGCTGAAGATAGAAAAATTCAACAGCCAATGGAAATGGAAAAACAGAAACTAGAGGCTGATCATGGAAAATTCAACAGCAAATAGAAATGGAAAAACAGAAATTAGAGGCTGAGAAACAGAAATTAGAGGCTGAAGATAGAAAAATTCAACAGCAGATGGAAATGGAAAAAGAGAAATTAGAGGCTGAAGATAAAAAAATGCAACAGCAAATGGAAGAGAAAAAAATGCAAATGCAAATGGAAGAAAGAAAGCTTCAGATGCAAGTTGAAGAAAACCATAGACTACACGAGGAAAGGATCTTAGCTATAGAACTGGAGAAAATAAAGGTAGTGAATATTGGTAATACACAAAATGAGACAAAAAATCAAACAACTTCTGATAAGGCAAATACTAATGCTTATAAAATCAGATTGCCTACTTTCAACTCTGCCTATGACGATATTTCATTCTATCTGAATAGATTTGAACTTTCATGCGAATCTCATAAGATAGACAAGTCGGAATATTGTGCACGACTTATGGAAATACTTAAGGGTGAAGCTATGAACACTATAAGTATGTTGGAGGGCCCTGGCAAAAATAACTATGATGTTGTCAGAGCGGTCTTGTTAAAAAAAACCAACTAGATGAAGACGGTCTTGCTTTAAAAAAAACTATAACTATGATGTTGTCAGAGCGGTCTTGTTAAAAAAAACCAACTAGATGAAGACGGTTATCGCCTACGCTTTAAGTCTCTATTGCCAGAGACAGGGAAAGATTTTTCAGACTTTATAGCAAATATTCGCCTTACGTTTTCACGTTGGGTGGAACTTTCAAAAACTGAACATACATACGAAGCCCTCATGGACGTATTGCTTCGTGACAAAGTCATGTCGTCTGTAAACGCTTCTTTTTTTTTTTTTTTTTTACATGAGCGAAAACCTACAAGCTTGAAAGATATGGAACAATACTGTCGCCAATACGTCACTGCACACCCAAATGTGACTGTTGGCCACTCTGAGGTCAGAGAAGGTTTACCGTGGCTTCAGAAATACCATATGGTCCTAATTTGCGCCGTAGATCTCTAAGTGCGGATCGCAATGTTGGTAGGAGAGATAATCGTGAATTTGGACAGTACCAACGGGGTCCATCACGTAGTAATTCTCCTTCTTCAAGGAACTGGAGACAATTTAATGGTCCTCAACATTTTGGTTTCAACAATTATGGAAATTTTGGAAGGGGTAACTACAATAGAGATTATCAACCCTACAATAATTTTTCTCGAAGACAACAAAATCCATCGAATAGATATTTTGATCAAAAGGGAAATAGTAATCGCGACAATGCTAACTGGGGTTCAAATCAGAACAATAGAGGAAATAGCAATGGTTCCGATAGAGATAATAGTCGCGATAGATCGCAATATGACAGTAGCTCTCCAAATAATATATCGCATCGCCATGCTAACTCTGCTCAACAAGAGCCCCAGTTTATTAATGATCAAGGTAACAATGATAATAGTGTCCCTAATGCTACTGCTGGCTCTGCTTTCGATTTCGAGAGAGCATCTCAGTGCCCGGAGTGCACAACTTTGTTCCAACCTACACCTATAACTACCTTGAGTTGCGGTCATCCTCTTCCGACTACTCTTCCTGCCTTGTCTGCACACGACGGAAGAGGGTCTCTTACTCTACAGAAGGGATTTGTGAATAATAATCATGTTTCAGTTCTATTTGATTCTGGATGCACTACTGTTGGGATTAGACAGTCTCTAGTTCATCCATCTTGCGCAACAGGTAAAATGGTGAAATGTGTGACATTCGGTGGGACAGTTGAGACTTTTTCGACTGCTATAGTCCACATTGCCACACCGTTTTTCACTGGTTATATACACGCATGTATGCTCAGAGCGCCTATCGCTGACCTTACTGTCGGACAAATACATGGTATAAAGGTATGTACGCCAGTACAAATTGCTGCTTGGGAACGGCAACATAATCTTACTGTTGCCACTATGCCAAAATCTTGTAACCAAGTACATTCTGCTAACGCAATACATTCTGCTAATTTGGTGCAATCTTGCAGTGTTGATGATTCGATTGTTCATCATTGTTACGGGCCTCGGGACCCCAGTATGTTCTGGGTGCTTCGATGACTTCTAGTATTTGAGGATGACCAAGTTATTATATGCGTATTCAGTTTATATAGAGTCAAAGTCCCTCGGGTTCTTATCACTTTTGTAGGATTCCGTAATACTGTTCGTTGGTATCGATAATGTCTGCTTAACCCTTGTGATACATTATGTGCTGAACATGTTTCATATTAAATATTCGACCTTTGACTGACCTGTATTAGTCTCTTGTCTTATTGATTATATTGGCAGTGTGAGATGCAGCGTGTTAAGACATTAATCATCACTGGTCATGATCAGTTGAATATTAACAGCATTTAACTCAACTCCGAATACGACAGTTGATAAGACCGTGATTTTGACGACTCAAAATATTTAATTAGTAATTTCATACCATGAGCAGACACCAACTACATGGGAACAAAAGTCACATCACATTCATGTACGATCTGTAAGAGTTCTCATTATTTCATAAACACATGTTCACAATCTCTATCTAGAGTTCTGGTTCAAGGTCAGTTCCTTTTAACGGCCAATGTCCTTTGGCATAAATTCAGAGGCTAACTAGACTTACTCCCGTCGCTAGTTTATACAATAGCCTTTTGCACTAGACTTAACTATCCTGCTAGTTCTGCAATACACTTATTATGCTAGGCTTACGTCTACTGCTAGTCGTCTAATATCCGTTACACTAGGCTTACGCTTGCCACTAGCTGTACAATATCCATCTATACTAGTCTTACACTATTGCTAGTACCGTAATGTTCCTTTGGCATACCACACCAGGCTAATCTGCCATAATTATGCAAACTGCGTTATTCATACGACGACTTACGTTTGGTTCAAGAAATACACTGCTCAATTGGCTTCCCAGCCACACAATTAATAAGTGGATATACCACACAATATAAGTGGCAATGGCCACACTTCTGAAACACACTGCCGTTCGGGTCAAAACCCACAAGTCGAATCTATGGTGGCTATGCCACACAATCCATAGTGGCGATGCCACACATTTCAAACACTGCCGTTAGGGCCGAAGCCCACACGTCGAATGACGTTATAAAGACATACGCGTCATGCATAGTGATATGCATACTACGTCGTTAATATATATTCAAATGCGATGTTCCATGGTGCAGCAATCCGAGTTGGCCAAACTCAAATGCTTGTACACATGCAACAATCATCGATATCGGTCGCGGAGATATATCTCTATTCGTTTGAGGTGTTCCATGATACAGCCATTCGGATCGTCGACAAATCCAAATGTCTGTAAGCATGAAACAATCCTCAACATCATCCCCCTCACTTCCAAACGTGACACTTGTGGCACGGATGATAGTGATGGAGAAGACGCCCGTCTCCCGAACATATCAATATTAGTACTACCTACTTATAACTATCATAATCATTAAGTAGACACATTAAATTTTATAACATTAATAATAGCACTTGTCAACATGGTGACTAAAGAGTTAATTCAATTTCTTCTTAGAGAAGTTGCGCGATAAAAGATCTGCCAAGTTATTGTCTGATCCAGCAATAGGCAGAATCGTAAATGAAAATTCTTGAATTAACAAATACCATCGGTGTATTCTAGCGTTACGCATTGTTCTAGCTGTTATGTAAGTAAGAGGACTATGGTCTGTCATAATGTAAAAGTGTGTGCCGATGAGATATCTTGACAGCTTCTCTAGGCACCAGACCATCGACAGGAGCTCACGTTCACCTGTCGCATACTTCTGTTCAGCCGGAGTCAGTTTCCTCGACACATAGAAACATGGATGGAGTGTTTCCTTATAACATTGCAGCAAACAGCCACCCATGGAGTAACTCGAGGCATCTGATTGAAGTATGAATGGAATACGTATATTCGGTAATAACAAAATAGGTGCATTACTAAATAATTTCTTAATTGTTACCAAAGCGCTTTCGCAATCTTTGTCCCAACGTACCTTATTAGGACTACCTTTGGTCAACAGTGCGGACAAAGGTGTAGATAGTTGTGCGAAATGCGGGATGAACTTATGGTAATAGTTTATCAAGCCTAAAAGGCTTCTAACTTGTTTCTTAGTTGAAGGGGTAGAAATCTCTAGAATTCTTTTGACTGTATTGTCGTCAGGATACAGTTTGTGGTTACCTATGCGGTGACCAAGAAAAGAAATTTCCTGACAACCTATTTGGACCTTTGAAGGTCGCACAGTCAAACCATGCATACGTAACGTATGTAGAAGGGAAGTTAAACCATCAGTATGGTCTTCCCACGAGTTATGAAATAGGCAGATGTCATCGATGTACGTGATGACATCTTTACGATCGCCAAGAAGGCGGCGCATCATGCGCACACACGTCGCTGGCGCATTCACTAACCCAAAACACATATAATTCCATTGGTAGAGCCCAAATGGAGCTGTGAAAGCTGTGTAAGGTTTGGCATTTTCGGCAAGAGGAATTTGCCAGTAGCCTTTAGAGAGATCTAGTTTGCTAAAGAAGGTAGCATTAGATAATTCTGACAAAAGATCATCTAAAAGAGGCATAGGCTCACCGTCTGTGATTGTAATTTTATTCAATCGCCTAAAATCAATACAAATACGTAAAGAATCATCCTTCTTTTTAACTATCACCATTGGGAATGCATATGGTGATTCCGAAGGAGATATCACACCTAAACGTATCATCTCTTTTAACTCTTTCTCCACCCTATCTTTGTGGTGTAAAGATATAGGATAGGGTCTAAGTTTGATAGGTTTATAATCAGTAAGAGTAATATCATGGGATATAAGCGATGTCTGACCTGGAAGGTCGGTGAGAACATCATTGAAAGAAATAAGAATATCCCGAACTTGATCTTGTTGTGACGAAGATAGTGAAGAAGAAATAGTCACGTCTTTCCAAGATTCCGATGATTGCAAAGAAGGTAGTTGAAATTGTAAAGGGATAGACGAAGTAGTATCTTCTTCATGAACAACTGCAAAAGAAGCAGTATGATGTGAAGAATCATCATAGAGTTAATGACAGGAATTAATTCCTGTGGTCTTTCAACTGCTAATTTTAGCATGTTGACATGGAAGGTTTTGATTTTACCTCTAACGTTTACCGAGTAGTCAACATCTGTGACTTGTTTGATAATATCAAATGGACCTTGCCATGATATCAGTAATTTGTTATCGTTATGAGGTAGCAACAACCAAACTTTTTCCCCTGGTTTGAAGGATCTTAATATTCTCTTTTGATTATGTAATAATCTTGATCGTTGAGTGGCTGATTTTATACTCTGGGATGCATACGTGCACGCATCGATGATTCGTTGTCGGAGATCAATAACTAACTCGTAGCTGTTTCGAGTTGCTGTATCAATTGATGCTCCAATCAACAAATCCTTGAGTATCATCATTGGTCCGCGAGGATTCGAACCATAAACCAATTCGAACGGAGACCATCCCGTGCTTTCGTGAGGCACTTCACGAAAAGCGAAGAGGGCCGCCGGCAGAAGCCTGTCCCATTCACGAGGGCATTCTTCAGTTATCTTAGATAACATCTGTTTTAGAGTGCTATTGTAGCGCTCGCACACACCGTTTGATTGGGGTCTATACGCACTACAAAACGAGTGGTGAACAGATAGCATGGATTCTAAATCCCTCATGATGTTGGAAGTAAATTGTGATCCTTGATCTGACAAAATATCCTCCGGAAAACCGATTGGACAAAATATCGAAAATAATGCATCAGACACAGATGCAGTTGTGATGGTTTTCAATGGTATGGCTTCTGGCCAACGCGTGCAAAGATCTACGCAAGTTAAAATATAACGAAATCCATATTTGAAACAATTGATAACGGACCCACTATATCTACTGCAATCTTTTTGAAAGGTCTTTCAGGCACGTCAGTAATCTGTAAGGGTGCCGTATGGAACCTGCCCTTACGTGCTATACCTTGGCATGTTGTACATGATTTGCAGTATAACTTTGTATCTTTATTAACCCCAGGCCAACAAAATTGTGACGTAACACGAAACAATGTTCTTTTGATCCCCATATGACCTGCCATAGGGGAGTCATGACCTGTTTGTAGGACCAATGGTCTGTATTCTTTAGGTACTATCACTTGATGTATAATTGTTTTGCCATCATCATAATATCTAGTGAGTATTGATTTCTTTATCTTGAACCATTGTTTAGCCCCTCTTGTGTATTTAATTGTTTTTTGTTCTGCTCGGCTAAACAATCCTTGTAAAGTTGGGTCACTCTTCTGTTTTTCTGCAAAAACAGAAGGTGTAACAGTGCCAACTTGAGACATAATTGTATCTATTATAGGAAGAGGTGGTGTAGCCATGTCCGTAGCTAACTGTTGTGCTCTCGTTACAACAGCATTTGCCACCTGTGGGTGAGATTCAACCCACATTGCAATCTCCTCAGGAGTGCAATCTTTAACTCCTGGTATGTTTCCTATTATAATTTCAGTTATGGGTGCTCTCAAGCCGCAGGCATAGACAGTGCCTGTGTAAAAAGGAGTATCAATGTATACTCGTGCCACAGGGAAAGTTTCTATATTCCCACCAAATGTGACACACTTAACTGATTTGCCTGTAAAAGCAGAAGGCTCGATAAGCGAGTGCTTTATGCCTATCGTTGAGGACCCAGTGTCACGCAAAACTCTCACTACCTTACCATCCAATATTGCCGGGATGAAATGTAAGATAACCGACATTTACACATGCCGACATTGTTGGCATACAATGACCACAATCAAGTGTAATTGTAGACTGTCACGTAGGTCTTTATGTCATTAAATTACCTACATCTTCTTCCTATTCTCTCACCCTAATCCTTTCATTTATATTCTTTCCATACTTGTTTTTCCTGTATTTTTCGCATCACTGGGTTGCGAAAAATATTTTCTTCAGTATTTTTAAACTTTACTTGTTTCTTTCTCAAAACTGAGAATCGCGCTAGGACGATATTACGTAGATGTCAGGGCTGCAGGGCGTCAGAAGGCGTGATAAGTCGGTTCGCTGAACATAGGACGTAGCAAATCGTCTACATTCTCACCGAGCGCGCGAGCTTCTTCTAGACATAAGTCCCGGTGAGGTGTGATACTTTACATCTGCACCGGTCAGTATTCAGACATTTGTCTGAAAAATCCCAAACTGACACGGCGCTCACTGTGGGCCATGGTCAGCTGTAGTGTAAAAACTGCCCTGCATTGGAGTCAGGCTGTCTGGGATTTGAAACTGACACGCGTACATCGTGGTCAGTAGGTGACAGTTACGACACGCGTTAAGCGGACGTAAATGTTGGGAGTAGGGGAGATAATTTCGCTTGGCGAAATAAGTTTGGGCCCTTTGTCTGATTTTAAGATATTGGCCCGAGTTTGAAACTTTAATTTCATTCTCGCTCCTATATTCGCAGTAGACAGGTTGTTCGAAACAGAATAGCTGTTAGCGAAGTTTCTCAGTTTGTTTCGGCAATTTGTCGAACTTCTAGACTTCCTTAAATATTCAGCATATAATTCTTAAGTTGTGCGACTACCTGTAGTTCTGTGAGAGGTAATATTATATAGTAGTTCTCTAGAATTTTGTGAAGTGATTAAGTGTTAAATCGCCGATTTAATTTTAAACTAGTTCTTTTGAACAGAGGGTTTAATCTATATAGTCTGTTTATTTTCTAGTGCCGCGTTTCAGTGGAAAACAGAAATTATATTTCTTGCTTAAATTCAGTCGGCTAATAAAGAAATTTAATTTAACTTCTAAATAATCAGACGAGAGAATATAGTTTAAAAAAACTAAACTTATAACGCTAGATACATCATTGAGTGTTGACGAAATACGTATGTATTTTCTAATTCATGATGTTTGATTTATTTAATATAACTTATTTTACGGGAAGTTTTAAATATAAGTCAAGCTGTAGGCTTGCTATTAAAATGTAAGTTATATTGAGTACATATATGTAAATTATTTGATATGTGTTCTTTCTTTTATATAGTGAAACGGTGGTACCCAACTTTACCAGCGTTCTAGTACGTGAACTTTATTTGGGAAGAAACAAATCACTTTCATTACCTGAACTGTAACAGTTAAATGAAGTAAGAGGCCTTCGCGCCAGAATTAATTCTTCCAGAATAACTCTTCAGTACAATTCAGCCCGTTGTGGCAAGCAAAGATCAGAAACATTCCGACAGAGTTTTGACTAGTACTGTGGCGACCAAATATAGTAACTTCCTGAAAGTAGACACCGATCCGACATTCCTTAAATTCTAGAAACCAAAGCTAATGACATTGTGCTCTGCTAACTTTCGTGCCTGGACAATATTTTATGTGACTTAATCAGACATTCGAAAAATTAGAACACCCAATGAATCGTTCCCTGAGCGTTTAGTACGTCTTTTGGAACTGGGGATTTCTTGGTCAAGGACTGCATTTTCGGGTCTGTGTGAAGGTCCTAGAATTGAGTATGTTCCCAGAGGCAGCGAGCAAAGTTGTGAGTATAACTGCATGGCCATGGCTGAATGAATGAGTGTACGCAGATCAGAGTGTTATTTTACAGTTATAGATTGTCGCCCATTTACTGTCTTAATTTTTTTTGTTTAACCTGCAGAATTTGTTACTATTTGCTAGAGTTTCTTTACTTCTTAGGCTAACTCAGATTATTTAACTCTGTGCATACATTTACGAGAAAAGAAGAAAAACTCTTAGCCTAAACCCTACGTATCTATAACTCTTTGGGCCATCATCTGTTCTCTTAACGGGGCTGTGGGCTAAACCTAGAGTAAGATTTTAACGGGCTATCATCCTTGTAGCATTTTCTTAAATTTTATGACTATTTGTATATGTTTTTCCTTGATGTAATTTTTTGGTGTTGTGAGAAATTTTGATATGATAATTAAAATATCTCTCTTGAACAAAAAAAAAAAATCAGTGCGTTGGTCAGCTCGATCCCAATTATCTGTATAATCATTGTTATAGATTTTCCACGTCTGTGTGTTTAACTGTCGTCACGTGTATGTGCGTGCCCGTGAGTAGATAGAATTATATGTAATATATATGTGGTTTAGACTGTCGGACTCTGTAAAAGCCGTCGTAGAGGATAGGTGAGAGGGAGAAGAATTCTTTCCGCTTTCAGCGACAGCCTCTATACCACAGTCTATCATCTCACCACTCGTGGAATCTATTTCATTTTTTCAAATTCACACTGGGACTCTCACTCATTTCAAGCTATTCAGAAGGGACCAAACCCTAGTCTTAATACTCCTATCCGAAATCTACGACAAATGGTTGCTCGTTACCGGGAATTGAACCCAAAATCCTAAGGCGATACGACAAATGGGTTCTCGTCCGACGGATTTTTGAACTTAGAATAGGAAGACGAGTACGACAAATGTGGACTTGTCTATCTGGATTTTGAACTTAAGATTCTTTATTCTGTAATAGAGTAAGAGTGTGATTGTCTTGTGAGTTGTATCTTTTAAAAATAATTTATCCCCTAGACTAACGATCTGTTTACGGGCGTGCTGACCACACAAACTGATAAGTTTTTTTTCCACAGCATTTGAATAATATACATTTGGTTTACAGGTTGATTTTGTCGGAATATATGTTAATTACTGATTTTGTAATACTAAACGCAGGGATTATTTTTCTCTTTAATTTTTGCAATAATTATTTTGCTTTTCCACTGTAGCAACTTATTTTTCAGAAGTAATCTTAACTACCATTTAGTTGGCGTAGTCGTGTTTTGCATTAAGTGCTTTATTGCCGATAATAGCAGCGATAGTTAGATTTTAATTTGGAGGAGGTATCCCAGGGTTAAGGATATCATCTTTTGATTTTTGGTAATTTTTTTTTCTCGTAAGTGGTAGGAACCAGTGTATCCTTTTTCCTATTTTCTTTCTCCACTAGTCTCAGTCACTGACATAATATGGCCGAGAGGGCAAAGCTTAGACAACTCCTCAGGGACGAAGCGAGAGAGGAGGGACTGGAAGGAGAGGAAGCGAAAGCGTTTGTCAGAGACGAGCTTGAGAGATATGATGCGGAGAGGAAAGCAGCTGAAGCTAAAGAGGAAAAAGAAGAAGCTAGGAGGAAAGCAGAAGCAGACCGGCTATTACAGCAGAAGAAGATGGATGAAGAAATGGAAATTCGCAGGATGCAGCATGAGGAAAAAGAGAAGGAGAGACGGCATGAGAAGGAGAGAGAGGAGAGACAGCTTGAGGAAAAAGAGAAACAGAGACAGCACGAGTTGGCGCTTAAAACTCTAGAATTCCAAAGCCGTGGTGCTGCCTCTACCTCCAGCAATGGAGAGTCTTCTCTTCATTCTTCCTTAACTGATCCTTCAAACAGTCAATCTCTTCACCTCACTGCTATGTCTTTTCCGCTAGAATCTTTCCCTTGTCCAAATGAGAAGATTGACACTTGGCTAGAAAAATTCGAGAAAATTGCAACTCTGTACGGTTTAGAGAGGTCGCGTTGGAACATGAAGCTTTCCCAGGCTTTGAAAAGTTCTGCGTATGATGTTTACGCCAAACTGGAAAGCAGCCAACAAGACAACTATGATCTGTTGAAGAAAGCGTTACTGGAGCGCTTTGAAATGAACGCTCGCAAATTTTTGCAACTGTTTCGCAACAGCAGAAAGGAGAATTCTGAATCTTTTCACCAGTTCTCTTCCCGTCTAAAGGGATATTTGACAAAGTGCCTTGAGCTCTCGCAACTCCCCTCTACCTATGAAGGTCTTGAGGGATTTGTTTTAACAGAACAAATAAAGAACACATTGTCTGCAGATACCCGGAGATTTCTAGCTGAGCAAGGGGCAGAAAAACTTGAAGACATTTTGGAAAAGTCGGAGCGTTATCACAATGCGCTGGCTGAACTACCGGCCACAAAGCGGAAACCGACAGAGGAACATTTTCGAAAACATAACCTAGAGCAATCTTCTCAGGCTTCTAACCAAAATAACCACAGAGAAACTGGACCTCAAAACCCCCCTCCTGTTAAATCCAAGTTCTACAAGAACAAGTACCCCAACCACCCCAAACAGTCTGATCAACCCGACCGCCCTACATGGCAGCGTAGCCAGAAAGGACAAGGTGGCAAAGGGAGAACCCCTGAGCACGGGACATATGATCAGACCGAGCACACTGAGCCGAAACGCATCGGATGCTTATTGACAGTCTCGCAAGGCGGAATTGTTGACAGTGATTCCAAACCTGTTGGGGATAGACCCTCAACGCGAGGTACTGTTACTTTGAACGGTTCTCAAACTTCTTGCTTATTTGACACGGGGCTTTCTTACGATTGCATTGTTGCCAGAAACCTGGTTAAACCCGGTCAAGAGACAGGAGAGACCGTCCAACTTTGTGGAGTTTGTAAGAGTGATGCACCTACAGCGCTTCCCATCGCATTGGTGGAGATACACTCTGACTTTGTCAGAGGCGTGATCAAAGCTGCTGTTATGGATGATCCCATCTACCCAGTCATACTTGGGGGTAGATACGTGTGTATTGGTAAACCGGAAGAGCCGATTGTGGCAGCAGCAACTACAAGAGGGCAAACCAAGAAGGAACAGGAGCCTGCGCCTAATTTGTTACCTATGGAACTTAGAGAAGCGCAACAAAAGGATCCTACTTTGGCACCCTGCTTTAGGAAACTGCCCATGGCGAAAGAACCAACACAGCACGGGGACATTTTTTCTAAGGATGGCGTACTTTATCGGAGAACGGGCAAGCCTGACCAAGGTTACAACCAGCTCCTAGTACCGAAACAGTACAGAAGCCAAATCCTAGAAATGGGGCACTCTCTTCCCTTCAGCGGACACATGGGACAGAACGCCACAAACCAACGTATAACCACTCATTATTGGTGGCCAGGAGTAAATACTGATATTATCAGGTATGTCAAATCCTGTGCCCAGTGCCAACGTGTACCACCCAAGCAACGGACACCCCCGGTCCACAGGGGTGAAATGCCAATAATGGGAACACCATTCGAACGGGTTGTGATCGACATTTTAGGGCCTTTCGAAAGGACTAAAAGAAGGAACAGGTTCATCCTGACCTTAGTCGATACATGCACTTTATGGGCAGAAGCTATCCCGCTAACATGCGCAGATGCCAAGCATGTCGCAGAAGACCTCGTGCAGATTTTCACTCGGTTGGGATTCCCTCAGCAAGTGTTGACGGATAATGGATCTCCATACCGAAACCTGTTGATGGATGAGATCGTTAAGATCTTGAGGACCCAGCACATCCACACTAAGCCATATACTCCGGCCGGAAATGGGCTCGTGGAACGTGCTAATGGAAACCTCACCATGATGCTAAGTAAGCTGGCACAAGTGAAACCTGAAGATTGGGATCTCTGTATTCCTGCAGCATTATTTGGCTACAGAGAATCTCCTCATACTTCCACAGGATTTCCGCCAGCTACACTCTTATTCGGCAGACCCATTAAGGGCCCGCTTGAAGCCTTACTTCATTCTCTGACAGACGAGAAGGCTGATGAGACAGTTGTCTCAGCCAGTAAATATGTGTCGGTTTTAAAGGAACGGTTGAAACTAGGGTAGGACCTAGCAACGACTAACTTTAAGCGAGCACGCACAAAGCACGCTAACCGATACAGGAAAGTCGCGAAAAAAAGAGAACTGGAAGCAGGAGAGAAAGTTTTGGTGTTACTCCCTACCGAGAACAACCAACTGAAGATCGGATGGCAAGGGCCGTTTACCGTCCTGAAAAAGATTTCTAAGGCTAACTACCAGATCTCTATTGAAGGAAAGGAGAGGGTTTTCCATTTAAATCTCTTAAAGAGATACTTGGAAAGATCAGTGCCAACCTCCGACCATCTCCTGACGATCGCCAAAACTGACGAAGATGATGATAGTGGCAGGGATATTCCACCGCTATCACAGGAAATCTTTCAAAAATGTCAGAAGCGGCGACGCTCTTTCAAGCGCGCATGGGAGACATTCCAGAGGAAGGAAACTTTGGGGAGTAGACTTGAGTAGGAATTGGAGGGAGATGGAGGGGGAAGATGAGAGGGAAGAAGAGAGACACCCTGAAGCTACGGTTATAGGAAATTTAATTCCATAACGTAGACATGGAGTGCTTCCATATCTTAAGGGGGGACGTCCTGTCACGTAGGTCTTTATGTCATTAAATTACCTACATCTTCTTCCTATTCTCTCACCCTAATCCTTTCATTTATATTCTTTCCATACTTGTTTTTCCTGTATTTTTCGCATCACTGGGTTGCGAAAAATATTTTCTTCAGTATTTTTAAACTTTACCTGTTTCTTTCTCAAAACTGAGAATCGCGCTAGGACGATATTACGTAGATGTCAGGGCTGCAGGGCGTCAGAAGGCGTGATAAGTCGGTTCGCTGAACATAGGACGTAGCAAATCGTCTACATTCTCACCGAGCGCGCGAGCTTCTTCTAGACATAAGTCCCGGTGAGGTGTGATACTTTACATCTGCACCGGTCAGTATTCAGACATTTGTCTGAAAAATCCCAAACTGACACGGCGCTCACTGTGGGCCATGGTCAGCTGTAGTGTGAAAACTGCCCTGCATTGGAGTCAGGCTGTCTGGGATTTGAAACTGACACGCGTACATCGTGGTCAGTAGGTGACAGTTACGACACGCGTTAAGCGGACGTAAATGTTGGGAGTAGGGGAGATAATTTCGCTTGGCGAAATAAGTTTGGGCCCTTTGTCTGATTTTAAGATATTGGCCCGAGTTTGAAACTTTAATTTCATTCTCGCTCCTATATTCGCAGTAGACAGGTTGTTCGAAACAGAATAGCTGTTAGCGAAGTTTCTCAGTTTGTTTCGGCAATTTGTCGAACTTCTAGACTTCCTTAAATATTCAGCATATAATTCTTAAGTTGTGCGACTACCTGTAGTTCTGTGAGAGGTAATATTATATAGTAGTTCTCTAGAATTTTGTGAAGTGATTAAATGTTAAATCGCCTATTTAATTTTAAACTAGTTCTTTTGAACAGAGGGTTTAATCTATATAGTCTGTTTATTTTCTAGTGCCGCGTTTCAGTGGAAAACAGAAATTATATTTCTTGCTTAAATTCAGTCGGCTAATAAAGAAATTTAATTTAACTTCTAAATAATCAGACGAGAGAATATAGTTTAAAAAAACTAAACTTATAACGCTAGATACATCATTGAGTGTTGACGAAATACGTATGTATTTTCTAATTCATAATGTTTGATTTATTTAATATAACTTATTTTACGGGAAGTTTTAAATATAAGTCAAGCTGTAGGCTTGCTATTAAAATGTAAGTTATATTGAGTACATATATGTAAATTATTTGATATGTGTTCATTCTTTTATATAGTGAAACGGTGGTACCCAACTTTACCAGCGTTCTAGTACGTGAACTTTATTTGGGAAGAAACAAATCACTTTCATTACCTGAACTGTAACAGTTAAATGAAGTAAGAGGCCTTCGCGCCAGAATTAATTCTTCCAGAATAACTCTTCAGTACAATTCAGCCCGTTGTGGCAAGCAAAGATCAGAAACATTCCGACAGAGTTTTGACTAGTACTGTTCCAAAATCTTAAATTTAGAAAAAGACATTAATTTTGTGGCCAGACAATTTGTCGGAAAAATAAACTTAAATTAGTAAATAAAAAATCTAGAAATAAAGTTTTGTACTAATGACATTGATCAGAAAATTTCCTGTAAATTCTAGTACAAAGCTTTATTTTGACAAATATATTTATTGACTAAGCAAAAAAAAAAAAAAAACAAAAAACGGTAAAATCCCTGAAAGTCGTACCTGGAAATGAAATCCGACTTCTAATAACTCTTCAGACTAACTAATTAGAAACATTGTAACTCCTGAAAGTAGACACCGATCCGACATTCCTTAAATTCTAGAAACCAAAGCTAATGACATTGTGCTCTGCTAACTTTCGTGCCTGGACAATATTTTATGTGACTTAATCAGACATTCGAAAAATTAGAACACCCAAGGAATCGTTCCCTGAGAGTTTAGTACGTCTTTTGGAACTGGGGATTTCTTGGTCAAGGACTGCATTTTCGGGTCTGTGTGAAGGTCCTAGAATTGAGTATGTTCCCAGAGGCAGCGAGCAAAGTTGTGAGTATAACTGCATGGCCATGGCTGAATGAATGAGTGTACGCAGATCAGAGTGTTATTTTACAGTTATAGATTGTCGCCCATTTACTGTCTTAATTCTTTTTGTTTAACCTGCAGAATTTGTTACTATTTGCTAGAGTTTCTTTACTTCTTAGGCTAACTCAGATTATTCAACTCTGTGCATACATTTACGAGAAAAGAAGAAAAACTCTTAGCCTAAACCCTACGTATCTATAACTCTTTGGGCCATCATCTGTTCTCTTAACGGGGCTGTGGGCTAAACCTAGAGTAAGATTTTAACGGGCTATCATTCTTGTAGCATTTTCTTAAATTTTATGACTATTTGTATATGTTTTTCCTTGATGTAATTTTTTGGTGTTGTGAGAAATTTTGATATGATAATTAAAATATCTCTCTTGAACAAAAAAAAAAATCAGTGCGTTGGTCAGCTCGATCCCAATTATCTGTATAATCATTGTTATAGATTTTCCACGTCTGTGTGTTTAACTGTCGTCACGTGTATGTGCGTGCCCGTGAGTAGATAGAATTATATGTAATATATATGTGGTTTAGACTGTCGGACTCTGTAAAAGCCGTCGTAGAGGATAGGTGAGAGGGAGAAGAATTCTTTCCGCTTTCAGCGACAGCCTCTATACCACAGTCTATCATCTCACCACTCGTGGAATCTATTTCATTTTTTCAAATTCACACTGGGACTCTCACTCATTTCAAGCTATTCAGAAGGGACCAAACCCTAGTCTTAATACTCCTATCCGAAATCTACGACATAGACTTTAATCTGTTTTTCGACTGACACTCATAACATGTATCATTCATTACCATACATACGTTCGCATGATCATTATCATCATTACCTTTCTCCTTTTTGACACTGCAATTATTTGCATGTCTATGTTTATTTTTGTCTCTCGACGGAGATCTGGCATTACCTTTGTTATTATTGACTGACTTTTTATTGCTATAATAAAAATCAGTGGAGTCATCCTTCCTGGCATCTCTACCATAAGATGATCTCTGTTTATAGTATCCTTTCTGATGTGAACCATCATAATCCCTGCCTCTGTGATACCCACGATCATGAGGTGAATATCCTCTATAACCTCGTCGATATGAATTCGAAGGAGAGCGATGACGACGGAAGTTATAAAAACCTCTGTCGGATTGATAATAATCTGAACGACAACGTCCATCAAAGCTCTTCGATCGAGGTCTCTGATCATGGTGTGCCGCGCACACAGGCATAGGATCTCGAATAGTCGATCTGTAAAGATCTTTATTCTGATGTGCGGTCTGATACTGTCTTCCGAGTTTTTCATACTCATCGATAGAATTAGGATGTCTTTCTTGTAAAAAATGCTTCTAATTCAGTGCTGCATGCGGATAAAACTTTATCTCGCAGCATGAGATCTATAACACCTTCATATGTTTTATTTATACCAGATAGATCAATCCATCTGCTAAGGAAATGTTTAATAGATGCAATGAATTCACCAAAATCTGCATCCTTGCTTGGCTTAGCCGCATGAAAGCGATCTCTGAATCCAGACTCAGTTAACTGGAAACGTCTTAGTAATACCTCTTTTACGACATCGAAATCGCTTCTGCTCTTTTCATCAAGACTCATGAAACATTTAAGTGAGTCACCAGTCAAAAAATCAAGTAAAAGACTGCTCCATCTTTCCTTGGGTATGTTCAGAGCTGTGACCTTGATGATGAATCTAGATATGAAAGAGTCAACACAATCGCGAGTTTGGTCAAAATGTGGCATTTTTAACTTAGGATAGAAAATATTAGTACCAGCCGCAGTCTTAGTCTGTTCAGACTGCACTTTAGCTAATTCCAAAGCTTTTTCTTTTTCTGCATGAAGTTTTAAAGCTTCCATTTCCATGGCATTTTTATGGGCTTGATCCAGTTGCATAAGTTCCATTCTCCTTAATCCCATTTTCTCCTTTTCAAGTTCTCTGTCTTTCTCTTGTTGAGCCATTTTATCCCTCTCGAATTCTCTGTCTTTTTCTTGTTGAGCTAATTCTTTATCTCTCTGCTCTCTGTCTTTCTCTTGTTGAGCTATAGTCAGTCGTTCTAATTCCATTTTCATGGATATTTCTTTTTCCTTCAATTCCCTCTCTTGGGTTAATTCAAACCTCCTAAGCTCATCAGCTCGTTTAGTCATTTCGCGCTGTTCCATTCTTTCCAGACGCGATAAGTATTCATCATATTTCGTATCTGCAAAACTTTGTAGTTCCGCTCCTGATTTTCCATAACTTTTTCCAATATCAATGAATTCCTGTAGTGTAGACATGATAATAGGTTTCTGAGTACCTTCGATAGTCTATAATATACACCAGGACTATAGAACTCACTATAATATGTACATGAATATATTAATCAATAACAAACAAGTTCCAAGAACATGTGACAAAGACAGTGAAAACCATCAAATGAGTTACAATGAAATGATTTTTCAGTCATACGACAACAATTTACACTTATAAAGTAAATAAAGGAGACTTATACTCAGTAATCAGTAAAAGAAAGAAAAGAATTTACATCACAAAAATATAACAAGACAAGTCGTCTTAAACGAAACGTGTAGACAAAGAAGTTTTAGATCACACACGACAACAATTGTCAACAGTACTGAAATTAGGTTACGTAAATAAATAGGACGTAATTCACTTGACGAAACAGCTAAGTACACAAAATCTGGTTATATTGCGAACTGAGGAAACATTTATATCCTGACTCGAAAGAAAAAATATAATCAGTCAGATCCTCAGTCAGCGAATATAAGCATGCAAATCTAATAGAAGTTAACATTCACTGAAGTTTTCCTGGGAAAATTCCAGTCAATATTAAACACGACGAATATACAAATGTACGAATAAACATGAATGGGGAAACACAGATGATGAGTACAAAAGTAAGCAAAGTGACGATGAACTGTAGACCAAAGCTAATGCAAGGACAATATGATAATGTTCAAGCGCTCAAGTAAAATCAACAACTTATCTGTTTAGCTGTCCCTCTGAGAAATACATGAGTGCATGTAATTCTAATCCAAGTTCCGAACCGTGTCTTCAACAGCTGTAGTCCATTGATTGAAGACCTTGACCTTCGCAGTAGGGCAACCGTTTGAAAGTATTGCTTCGGTCTTCGAACGTAGTTTCTTCACTCGATCTGCGTCGCAGCTTCAGATGAATTTGATGAAGAGATACATTCTCCACTGGTTCAGGTTCTCGAGTGGAAGAAAATTCGGATTCTCTCAGGCAAAGTTGTCTGCTAGCGGTGACGGCATCGATGTAGTGACGTCACTTACTGACATGCGCATTTCAGTTGCCAGTTAGGCTTGAATGAATGATTTTACCTTCAAAACGTTCATCATCAGTTTAACTTTCTTCGATACTTGAAGGGGGGGATCCAGTATTCACGAAATCCAGACACTTTCTGACACCAGTATGTTACGGGCCTCGGGACCCCAGTATGTTCTGGGTGCTTCGATGACTTCTAGTATTTGAGGATGACCAAGTTATTATATGCGTATTCAGTTTATAGAGTCAAAGTCAAAATGATTTCATCATCATCCACTTTCGTTCTCCATTTGGAGTCTGAGATTACCTCTGCTTTTGGTTCTTCCGTGAGAACTAGAATGAAGCAATCACCAACGCTTGCTGTGGTGGTTTATGAATGTATCCTTTTCACATGCTGAGGTTGCCAGCCTCGTATAAATCTTTAATACTCCTAGTTAGTATAAACAAGTAAAATTCATAGTATACAAATGTGTACAACTCACCCTAGTAACTAGGCAAATCTTAGATGTCTTGCTCAAGTAAATGGTCTTGGCAACTTAACACAGATGCCTCGAACACATGTCTGGGATATTATTTCTTATTCTAGAATTCCTTTGTGACTTGTGAGTAGCTTCTGTAGGAGTCCCGTTCCGTATAATATTGGCGAGTTTTCTTTTCTAGTGGATAAAAGATGCTCTAATACGTTTTTCCGTTCCATGCCAGCCAATAAATTCAAAGTTCATATTATGAAAACTTTAGATCTACTCGTAAAACCGAACGCACTCTAAATGAATAACATTGAATGGATCATATTATTGTTTAAACACATCACCAAATAAATAGTGTATTTATAGTCCTATATTCTTTCTAACACTATGAGGACTTCAAAATCTTGAAGAATAATATTCTACCTAAATTAACTCCCGTGTCCAAAGCAACTTCAGCTTTCAACTCTGGTTCGGCGACTTCTTCTCTCTCGGCGTCTTGCAATAGAAAATGACATAGAAGAATGTACAAAGGCCAGGCCTCGCGCGGTTAATATCCGGGCAGTTTAGCGTACCTCTCTTAGATTGGCTACTATTTTGTCAGCGGACATGACTAATGTTCTGTTCTTAGATCCTGACTAACAATGGCGGTTAAATTGTAAGACTCAAAGAAGAGAATGACAAGAATGGCGCTGTCACATTAATAAATGTTCTTGTATTCGTTTTATAACTAGTAAGTCACCCGTCAAGAAATTAAAGGAACTAGAAATGACGGTAAAGAATTATAGAGAGTGATTTCTATCCCATTTCCTGAGAATAGCACAATTTCTCTTGTATTTAGCATTTCCTTTCCATTTCCTTCCATCTCTCATCTTTCACAAAGCAAGCACACTGTTGCTGTCATTTTCGACGGAGTCATCTGTCAAGTTATTTGCTTATGTTTGTATCATAAGTATAATTGTGTCTTTACCTGCGATGTCAGGTTGATTAGGGGTTGTCTTCCCTTGTTTATTCATTCATTGTGTTTGACCTGTAGGGTCAGAGGTTGACAGTTCGGCGTAGGCCTATGGGAAGGTTTTTTAAGCGGGAGTGAGATATACTTCCGGGAAGCCGGGAGGTCCTGTTTTTCTGAAGGGACCAAGAGTCCATTGTTTTTCGGGGAGAATCTTCGAAGTAACTGCTATGGCAGTTTTCCCCAGTGAATCTCTGTGCGTCGGGATGACGACAGAATTCCTTGTTTAGTTCTGAGGATTCATTTTCCAGGTAATACCGACCTTTATGCATTATTACGCTTTTCGGTGGCAGAACATGTAAAGGATTACCTAGGGTGAACAGCAGCTCACTGATCCGCCCTTTCAGAACTTATATATTTGTGCTCGAGGTAGCCATCCAAGACTGTTAGTCTTATATTGTCCAGAAATCCAGTGACGAGGATATATTGTGGGAGCCGCAGATTGGCGGAGTTCATATCTACAATAAGTATTACTGCAGGGTTGATGATAACCTATTTAACAGAAGTACACGGCCGACGTCAGAACGAGGCCTGTGCTTTCGGCTGTTTATACTACAGCCTGATATGTGCAATTGGCGGGGAGTGCCAAGTTGCACCTGTGTGTCAAAGTAACTAAGGCATCTGATGCGTTTAGTCAGAGACGCCAAGGGCGACGCTACGAACTGTCATTATTGAAGAACTTTGCTATTGACCATGCACGTCTATTCTGATGTTTACCTTTTTGAATGCCAAATGTATACCTATCGATGTCAGGTCAGCATGACCTTGTTACACTGACTGTTCCTGTTGATACTATGTGTGTTCCCGTCAATAAATGTCTTGAAACATGCCTGCAGTGTCAAAGCATCCTTGATTACTGCATGTGAGAGTATGGGTTGCAGGATCTACATCTATACGAGCCTAAACACATTCGCGTCTTCATTCGCACCCACACTCAATTCATCATACGCTCGCACTACACATCTAACAACATGTATACTGTCTTGGGCCAGTGATCACATCAACAAGAGAAAAAAGACAGTTACATTTCTGGTGGACCAGTTACGTGGGCTCTTATGATACATTTCTTGTCGCCAATGTGGCCTAGAAACTTACATTTCTGATGGACCAGATCTGTGGGTTTAAAAAGAACAGAGCGAGCATTTGACATTATTGTTGACATTTATGGATCCAGAAATTTACATTCCTGGTTGGCTGTTACATGTATGATGTCTCCAGTTTTGTCGAGAAAGTTACAAGAAGGACAAGTACACATTACACTTCTGATCTGTGGGTCTAAGCTACACACGGGACAGCCGTAACACACAGCGCTAATTCTACACTTGCAAGTTTTGGCTACAACAGGACAGATATAGGTCATCAACGGTTGACACAAATAAACAGTACGAGCATTTATATCATAATGCTACATAAACCATAACAAGACATGTACTGAAGTTAACATCTAGGCATTTGCTACGTGGACCATAACTGCATAGAAGGCGGGTTCCTATTGTAAACAGTACTGCTGGTTGTTACACGTTTCATTCAACAACAGACTTTTCTAGGTCAGAGCATTCAAGCTACATTGTTGGAGGTCAAGTGTCTGTAAACAGTACGTGGAAATTGTAAACATTCAATGTGCAAGGCGTAATTTGAGAAGGTCATAGTAACTTTGGTTCGTGAATACCACTTTATGTTACAGTGGATTTGACGTTCAGTGCGCGTTTGACATTTCGTTTCTGTGTTCGCAAGGAGCAAGAAATTTATTTTAGTTTCAGCTGTGACTGAACTTGTTCTGCAACACATTGAAATTGATTGCTATATGTTTATGTCACTTCTACTGTTTTGTGTATTTTTCGGCGGGTTTTTCGGTTGGTGGGTCTTACGGTAAATATGCCACTTGATCGAGGCTTACTGTAAGCGTTCTGTAGGTGCAAATTTTCTTAATTTGGAAATTTGCTAGTGACAATTGGTCGCTATTGATGTTAGCTGTGATGTAATTGTACTTAACGTTGTTTTTGTAATATTTTGTCTGTTTTTCAGTTTTGATTGTCGATTTGTTTTGTTGTATTCTGTAGGTCTCTCCTTTCTTGTGTATTTCTCTACACATTTTTGGTTAAAACAGTGTTGCCATTTGTATTGTTTTGTATCTTTGTCTTTGTATTTTTTTTTGTTTCTACTACATTACTGTCATACACAGTCTACATACACATACTTGGTCATGTTTTGATATTATTGATAAGGTAGACTCTTCATATAGAGTTTCATAATAAAATATTATTATATAAGATATTTATACAAGTTCTTTGATAAAAGACTTGTTATCTACAAAGATTGAGACAAGGTGAAATACATATTCAAGTTCTTTATAAAAAAGACTTGTGCCCATAGTGAGTGGGATATAAGGGATTTTTTTTTCCACAGGTACTCAGGTGATTTTTTGGGTACATTATAAACAAGACTAAGAGTGTGAAAGAAAGTGAAGTGAGTATACAAGTCTATCATTTCAGACTTGTCTCCCATTAAAGTGGGATAATTTAATATATTTGCTTCTGCAAGTTACTGATCTCAGTAGACAAGATGTCTACATTGGACTACTTTATTACACAAGGGAGAGCCCTTGATATGACTGGTCAACAGTTAGAACAATGGGTTGTTGCTCAGTATGACAAAGCATTAGCTGCTGAAGAGAGAAGGGCTGCTGCAGAGGAAAAAAAACTATGGCTGAAGAGAAGAGATTAGAAAGAGAAGCAGCTGCTGAACAAAAAAGGCTAGACAGAGAAGCTGATATTGCTGCTGAACAAAAGAAATTGCAGATGCAGGTGGAGGAAAGGAGATTTGAAGCTGAACAAAAGAGATTAGACAAAGAAGCTGCTGCAGAGGAGAGGAAAGCTCAAGCTGCTGCAGAGGAGAGGAAAGCTCAAGCTGCTGCAGAGGAGAGGAAAGCTCAAGCTGCTACAGAGGAGAGGAAAGCTCAAGCCGAGGCTGAAATTAGGAAAATGGAACACGAGGAAAGACTCGCAACTTTGGAGTTAGAGAAATTGAAATTGGCGAGTACGGGTGCTCAGCAAACAACTTCGAGTACGACAAGGGAGTTTGTTAGTAGGATTAAATTGCCTCATTTCAATCCTTTAAAGGATGACGTAGCAGATTATCTAGATAGATTCCAATTTTTGTGCGATACGCATAACATAAAAAAGGAAAAATATGTTGAACAACTGATGCCATTTTTTTACAGGTGACACAGTGACTACTCTTATGACAATAGACGAACATGAGAGGACTAATTATGATGTTGTCAGGGCAGCATTGCTAAAAAAATATCAACTAAAACAAGAAGACTATCGTCTTCGTTTTAGGACAATGTTGCCAGAAAATGGAGTAGATTTCTCTGATTTTGTTACAAAGATACGTCGTACATTTACACGATGGGTTGAGTTGTCTCAGATTGAGAAAACATATGAAGGTCTAATGGACTTATTATTGCGAGATAAGGTTTTGTCATCTGTTAATGATTCTTTTCTTGCATTCCTTCATGAGCGTAAGCCTAAAAACTTAAAAGAAATGGAGGAATACTGTTGTCAGTATGCCACAGCACATCCCCATGCTACAGTTAGCAATTCTAAAGTGAAAGAAGGGTTGCCAGCTGCTTCGGCAACACCATATGGCACTAATTTCAAAAAAAAATTTCAGGGTGCTCAACAAAATTGGAATAGGGGAAGTAATCAAAATTACACTCAGAAGCGGAGTAATCCAACACATGATGGTTCTTCGTCTATGCAGTGGAGACAAGATGGTAGTTCTCGTAATTTTAGTGGTAATAATTTGAGACACTTTCGCAAAGGCTATCCAAATAATAACTATTCAATTTTTCGAGGTAATCATTCTCGACGTCAAGATTATGACGATGGTGAATTTAGAAACCGGGATTCAAACCGGAATGATGATTACAATAGGCAATATGATAACAATTACAGGGGAAATGATAGTCGAAATAATTACAGGGGAAATGATAATCGAGGTAGACCTAGGTTTAACAAGAAAAGACCTTACCAACAGGCAAACTCTGCACAACAAGAGTTTGATGGAGCCTGTAATACAGCAAATGATAGTGGTAACTCTAGGGCTATCACTGGTTGTGCTTTCGATTTTGGGAGAGCAACTGAATGCCCCAATGCTTAACATTGTTTGACTCATCAACTGTATCTACGCTAAGTTGTGGTCACCCTCTTCCTGCTCTACCTGCTACAGTTGCGCATGATGGGAGAGGATCTCTCATCTTACATAAAGGTCTAATAAATGATAGGCTAGTCTCAGTACTTTTCGATTCGGGATGTACTACCGTCGGGGTTAAGGAGTCTCTGATAGATCCTTGCTGTGCCACTGGAAAAACAATCAAATGTGTTACATTTGGTGGTACTATGGAAAGCTATCCTACTGCTATTATTAGGATTGACACTCCTTTCTTCACAGGAGATGTCCATGCATGTCTTCTTCCTAATCCTATTGCGGATCTTATAATCGGTCGTATTCATGGGGTTAAGGAATGCACCCCGCAACAAATTGTTAGTTGGGAAGAAAGAAACATTCAAACGCTCAATGCAGTGGTGACAAGAGCTCAAGCTCTTAATCCCCCAACTTCATCTGATATTAGTAATGAAGTTGATAGCCAAGACGAGCACTTGGTGATTTCCCATGACTCGTTTGTTAAACATCAAGAAGAGGATCCTTCTTTGAAGAAATACTTCCTTCTTGCAAAGAAAGGGGATCCCAATCAAAATACGAATCACAAATCGTATATTACTATGAAGAATGGTATATTGGTACGAATGGTACAACACTCGGACAAGTCTATGCATTCGCAAATTCTTGTGCCTAAGTGTATGAGAGCCTTAATTCTTCGGCATGCACACGATTCTCAGTGTGCTGGACACATGGGTTTTTCCAGAACTAAAACTAGAGTCCTTGCGTCCTTCTTTTGGCCATTCGTGAATAAAGACATCCGAATTTATTGCCGATCTTGCAAAATTTGTCAAGAGGTCAAGTCTAGGGGTCCGAGACATGCTGCTCCTATTCAGGCTGCAGATATTCCGATTCGGCCGTTTCAGAAAATGGCTATAGACATCATTGGTCCGTTCAAAATTAAGTCAGCCAGAGGACACCAATTTATCCTCACTTGCGTGGACATGTGCACGAGTTGGCCAGAGGCTATTCCTCTGAAGAGCATATCAACTGTCGATATCGCTGATGCTCTTTGGCTCGTATTTTCTCGTCTGGGATTCCCCGGAGAAATACTGTCGGATCACGGCACTCAGTTAATTTCGGACGTTATGTCTCAGGTAATGGCTACGCTAGACATTAAAAGGTCTCTCAGTAGTATTTATCATCCAATGTCCAATGGATTGGTAGAACGTCTTAACAGGACACTAAAGAACTTACTTGGCAAGATAACGGAGGATCATCCTGAAGATTGGGACAGGGTTTTACCTGCAGTCCTCTTTGCCTATAGAGAGGTTCCCAACGAGCATACAGGGTTTTCTCCTTTCGAACTTGTCTTTGGCGCGCAACCTCGCGGGCCGATGTCCTTGTTACACGATTTGATAACTTCCGATAATATTGACGATGATACACAATCGTCATATGAATATGTTATAGCTCTTAGAGAAAAGATTATCGAATCGTGCAGGTTAGCAACTTCATCTTCCGAATTTGCGAAAGAAAAAGCTAGGCGATTTGCTAATAAGAAAAGACGCCTACGTCAACTTTGTCCTGGAGACAAAGCATATGTCTTACTGCCCTCAAGAGAGAATAGACTTCTCATTTCTTGGAAGGGTCCATACACTATAGTCTCGAAAATTTCTGATGTCGACTATATTGTCGATGTGGATGGAAGGCATAAAACCTTCCATATAAATATGCTAACAGAGTTTATTGAACGTCCACACTATTTACATCCTATTTTCCAGGCGACGGACGACTCTCCAGTTCAACATGGTCACATCTCATCCCTGTCTGTTATACAGGATGAGGAAACTATTTTTTCTGACGTGAACTTACCTCTTCCTACGATTCCACTTACTTCAACGGAATCGTGGAGAGACGTTACAGTCTCTTCCAACTTGTCTTTTGAGGAACAACGTCAAGTATCCTCTACGTTACAATCATATCAGGATGTCCTTACCGACATTCCTGGACACACAGATGTCATAGAACATGACATCATACTTACTGATCGTAATCCGATCAGAGTAAGACCATACCCAATACCTATTCATTTTCAAGCACAAGTCGAGAAAGAATTGGATGAAATGATTCAACTACAAATAATTGAACCACCCACTTCAGCTTATTCTTCGTCAATAGTTATTGTTCGAAAGAAAGACAATAACATACGTCTTTGCGTTGATTATCGCAAATTAAATCAAGTTACGAAGTTCGATGCTGAACCTATGCCGTTATTAGATGATCTACTTATTAGACTTTCTAAAGCTAAATTCTTTACTAAACTAGACTTGTCGAAAGGTTATTGGCAAGTCCCACTGACGGAACACGCCAAACCTCTCACACTGCTTTTTCGACACCTAGGGGTCTGTTTCAATGGAATTTTATGCCTTTCGGGCTTATGAACGCCCCAGCGACTTTCGTACGCATGATGCGACGAATTCTATCAGATCGTGCAGATGTCATTGCATATTTAGACGACATCTGTCTTTTCAGCGATACTTGGGAAGAACACTATGTGGGTCTAAAGGAATTGCTATCTACTCTACGTGAGCATAGTTTGACTGCTAAACCCTCTAAAGCTTTTGTTGGGTTTAGTGAAATTTCCTTCCTAGGTCATCGAGTTGGTCATGGTCTGTTGAAGACAGAGGACCAAAACATTTCAAAGATATTAAATATCTCGGTTCCGAAGACAAAAAAGCAAGTGCGTAGTCTCTTGGGATTGATACAATTCTATGGAAGATTCATTGAGAATCTGTCCTCCATTATGGCACCACTTTCAACGTTATTGAAAAAAGGTTCTCCTAATATGGTGCGTTGGTCCCAAGAATGCCAATCTTCATTGGATCAGGTTAAGAATTTGTTCTCATCTCATCCTATCTTAAGACTACCGACGATTGATAAGACTTTTGTCCTTCGTATTGATGCCTCTTCCACTGGCATTGGAGCGGCACTAATGCAGGAATATTCAGGAACTCTGCATCCTGTAATGTATATTTCTAGGAAGCTGAATGCGGCAGAAAGGAATTACTCGGTTTTGGACCGTGAATTGTTGGCTATGGTTTGGTCCATTCTTAAGCTACAAAGGTTCCTTCTGGGCGCGCATTTCTTTATGGAAACCGACCAAAAAGCTCTTACGGCTATGCAAAGTAAGGATTTGAAGAGCTCGAGATCTACTCGTTATGCTATTGCTCTTCAGCCTTTCCATTTCACGGTGCGAGCTATCCGTGGTTCGGATAATGTGATGGCGGACATATTGTCTAGATGCCCACATGATTCCAGTTAAATCTTGTGTCCTAGTTTTTCCTGATATACTTTCAGACTTAGGTCTGTCCTTAATATCATAATATGTTGTAATACAAATGTATTTGGATGATGTTTAGATAATTTAACAAATTTCATTTTGTCCATCCATCAGTGATATGTTGCTAAAATAGCATTGACATTTGTATATTGCTATGATTATATTATTTAGTAATGTTTGATATATGATTGGTATTGCCAGCAACTTAGGTTTCTTAAATGGTATCCCTTAGTTTGTTTGGCTTAAAGGAAATATTTTCTCCTATGTTGAGAGATGATTTGTACCCTCTTCTATTGTACCTGATATTAGGTTCATTGTTTGCATGAGCACAGAAGTGATACTGGTGCTATCTTGCTCATGAACATATTAAAAAAAAAAATTGCATTTTTTTTTTACAGGGGGGTGGTAGTAATGTTGCTGTCATTTTCGACGGAGTCATCTGTCAAGTTATTTGCTTATGTTTGTATCATAAGTATAATTGTGTCTTTACCTGCGATGTCAGGTTGATTAGGGGTTGTCTTCCCTTGTTTATTCATTCATTGTGTTTGACCTGTAGGGTCAGAGGTTGACAGTTCGGCGTAGGCCTATGGGAAGGTTTTTTAAGCGGGAGTGAGATATACTTCCGGGAAGCCGGGAGGTCCTGTTTTTCTGAAGGGACCAAGAGTCCATTGTTTTTCGGGGAGAATCTTCGAAGTAACTGCTATGGCAGTTTTCCCCAGTGAATCTCTGTGCGTCGGGATGACGACAGAATTCCTTGTTTAGTTCTGAGGATTCATTTTCCAGGTAATACCGACCTTTATGCATTATTACGCTTTTCGGTGGCAGAACATGTAAAGGATTACCTAGGGTGAACAGCAGCTCACTGATCCGCCCTTTCAGAACTTATATATTTGTGCTCGAGGTAGCCATCCAAGACTGTTAGTCTTATATTGTCCAGAAATCCAGTGACGAAGATATATTGTGGGAGCCGCAGATTGGCGGAGTTCATATCTACAATAAGTATTACTGCAGGGTTGATGATAACCTATTTAACAGAAGTACACGGCCGACGTCAGAACGAGGCCTGTGCTTTCGGCTGTTATACTACAGCCTGATATGTGCAATTGGCGGGGAGTGCCAAGTTGCACCTGTGTGTCAAAGTAACTAAGGCATCTGATGCGTTTAGTCAGAGACGCCAAGGGCGACGCTACGAACTGTCATTATTGAAGAACTTTGCTATTGACCATGCACGTCTATTCTGATGTTTACCTTTTTGAATGCCAAATGTATACCTATCGATGTCAGGTCAGCATGACCTTGTTACACTGACTGTTCCTGTTGATACTATGTGTGTTCCCGTCAATAAATGTCTTGAAACATGCCTGCAGTGTCAAAGCATCCTTGATTACTGCATGTGAGAGTATGGGTTGCAGGATCTACATCTATACGAGCCTAAACACATTCGCGTCTTCATTCGCACCCACACTCAATTCATCATACGCTCGCACTACACATCTAACAACATGTATACTGTCTTGGGCCAGTGATCACATCAACAAGAGAAAAAAGACAGTTACACACACCCGTCAGCAAACACAGACACTCGCATACTGTAATTAAGAAGAAAAAAAAAGTTTATAAATACTGAAAGCAGATGACTGAATTAAATTACAATAAAATAAAACTTTTCCCGGGAATTTAACACAGAACATTAACGTGAAAGGCAAACTTTCTAATCATGAAATCACAGAAACGCCTTGGTATGTGTTACCGTTTTAATTAACTATTTTAATGATTGCCTCCCCCCAGTCAGCGTTGCGTTACTGGTGGACATAACAAACAAATTATTATAGAACATTTTGGATAGCATTTGTCGAATGTTCCTGAATATATTCATTTTAGCAAAAGTTTCAATTTAATCTACTTTGTACCAAGGCGTGTTGAATTGCCAGCGCGATCGTGATTCTGGGTTGAATATAAAAGACAATAGGAGCTTTTACAGCATTGGTAAATTCAGGAAAGCAGGGCTGTGGAGACTGAGTTGTGGAGTCGGTCGTTTTTTAGTGGAGCTGAGTCGATAAAAAATGTCCTTTACTCCAAATTCGAATTTTATGTCATACGACTAGTAAAAAAACTGTAGTCGAAGTTGGAATCGGACCTCTAAAATTTCACGAGTCAGAATCGGAACAATTTGGGGCCGACTACACAACTCCCTGCTGGAAAGTTAGCATAATTCAAGTGCAGCACAAACATCTTCAATTCAAATGTCAAGAAAGTACTATTGTATTACACATATAATAATAACAACGACAGCCATGAAGCTATAGACTTTCATAAATTAGTGTTTGAGCAGAATAGAAGGATTAAAATAACACGATACGAGCAGCAATGTGACACTGAAGGAAAGATTATACAAGCGGAATAAGAAAGGAGGAAAGACGTTGACGGTAAATAAGACACAGAAGGAGGAAAACAACCGGTAGATTACAAGGCAATCTTTATTCTAGAAATCATCAGGACTCGAGAAATAGGAGACAGAAAAACATATATGGGGGGTGGGGAAGAATTATATACGCACTTAAAAGTAATAAAAAAGAATTGGAAATAGAAATATTTTGTACGTATGACAGCTTGGTGTGAACATGTTGAGGTCCTATGTTCTATGGGAAGTTGAGGGGTAATGTAATGGATGAGTGATTTTGTATTATTCTTTATCAATGCCCTCCCTCCTTTCTTCAGTCTAATCATTTAGCTGGTTCATTTAGAACAAGGTCGGCAACAAGTCGATCCAGATCTACCAGTAGAGTACAGTGCATGATTTGGTGGATATTTAGGCGGCTGCGGGGAGGGAGAAAAAAAAAGGGGGGGGGGGGAGGGTTTGAAGAAATATTTTAACTACTGAAATTTCGGACTAGACCTCTCCCGATGAAATTTAAAATTGAGGCGTCCCCGGGATCAAAGGTACTTTTTCCGCACTCCCAATGAAAGCTCTCTGAGCTGGCTACTAAAATATATTCGTGAACTGCGTGAGATGGGAATGGAATCTTTTCTTTGTAAGGTTCATCCTTCCTCCCAGCTGAAAATTACACACACGCATATGTCACGGGTTGCCTCCCCTTTGCTCTGCAGTGATGGTCCAACAACTGCCAAAACCTAGAGTATCTAATGTGGATCTTCAAAGGTGTCTACCTTCGCACAAGATTACTCTTGGTAGAGATACAGATAGAAGGATGATGATGCTTCTACCTTGAGGGAGTATTTACGAGATATTTCAGAAGTCAAGAACAACGCTGAATATATCTTAGCAAAGTTAACTTTTATCTGCCCGGCAACTTTTGTGAAGAGATGTATTGTATGATTTAGCTCGTTCAAGCCCCAAACTGAATTAACAGTAACATTCTTCTTTTTCTTCTTCTTTTTATTATTATTAATGGCTCTATAGGTGTAAATATATATACTAAAGATATCGATTCATACGTGTGCACTCCTGTCTATAATAATTGAATCAACTAGGAATTTGTAAAACAACATATAACAATTTTAATGATCAATTAGTCTGTAACATTTCAACAATAAACAAGGTTATGTTTCGATGGGGTGCAAAAAGATTATGTTATCGTTATTGATACTTGATGGAAAGTAAATGTTCGTTGCTGTGGCCTGTTTAGTAAGCACTGTGACGATACGGTTATGCGATCTCACGTCCACTCCGGCAGTATCACATTCTTTCTTCATTTTTCTCGTCCTCTCACTCATCGCTTTTTTGGGCATATTTTTTGCCCTTTCATTCATTGGTTTACTCTCTAAGCTGAATCTAGTAGGGGAAAGTCTATAGCACTCCACTCCCCTACGGAAGTATCTGCTATGGGACTGTCTTGTTTACCACTCCTCAGACGTATTTACGTTCCGCCAGGTAATTACATCGGTCAGCGATAATACTCTTATCAATCGACTCAGTCGCCGGCCACCTTTGATAGGAGACGATCCTCGTTTAACACAATATGGTCTCGTACGAGGATAAATAGGTAGCCAAGATTGTCTGTCTGGAGAACGCACGATCACTGACGATATGAGATAATCGTTTTACGGGACCATCCCTGTGTGTGTGATTATCAAGATAATCTGTCTGGAGAGACAATATTGGTGATAGGTAGCACCTGGACATCAAATGAGTTCACAGATGGTGTTTATGAGTTGTGCACAAGATGCCACTGGAAATATTACCGCCTGATTAGACAGAGGTCACACGTGGAATATTAAAATTAATATTGTTGTCATGGTATTGCCTCCCCTGCTTTGCAGTAGTGGTTCAACAGTGGCCAAAACTCAAGAGTATCTAATATGGGCTTCAAAGGTATCTACCTTCGCGCAAGATTACTCTTGGCAGAGATGTAGATAGAAGGGTGATGACACTTCTATTACAAAGGGAGTATTCACAAGATATTCAGAATAAGCGAGAACAATACTGCTTTGCTATTTTAACTCTGTAATTCTGCCGACGCTTTTGTAAAGGATTTAAGCACTTATTACTTTCAGCTCGTTTAAGCCCCCACCCCTGATTTACTCAGTGGAATTCTATTATTCTAGTATAGCTCTGTTTAGAGTGTGTGTAGTAATTTGACTGAGACAAACATGCAGTAACTTTAAAATGATTAAATCGAAGTTAAATTTTTAACATTACAAATAACAAAATTTAGTAATCACTTTAGGTTTTAACAGTTGGAAATAATTTGAATAGTTATGGATCAAGAAAAGTTATCATCACAGTCTTTAGGGAATGTGAGATATTACAAAAAGTTCAAGTGGCAGCATAAATTTGAACTTAGCTGCCAGTGACGGTTCTGCTCCTTCTTATGGGTTGGTTCTTTTCACTCTGCTCACGCTCGTCTCTGATCAAGGTTGTCGGGTATAGCTTGTTTCCCAGAAACGTCAAGGTGAGTCTACCACATGCGTCCTTCGTCTTAAAGCTTAGGCCACAGTTCCCTTCTTGTTCCAGAGATAGTACTTTCTGCTGGTAGCACCAATAACTATGGTAAAAGAATAGAACGAAACGCTCTTCTGAGTATGGCGTTTTCCACCCCATAGTTATGGGTTCCTATCTTCCCATACTACAATCCAAATTACTCAGACTTTACCCTCGATGAGAATTAAATTTAATCCCTCGGGATAAAACTTTCTTTACATTTAAATAGAATAGCTTTCATAGTTACTTTATATTCAAATGAAAAGGTTAATAATACAGATAGAGTCTGTTTACATATACATCTCCACTGATTGAAAAGTGTTCACACTATAAATTGAATATGTTTTCAATTATGTTTTACACTGATTGAAAAGTTTGAAACTTCCATTACTTTAAAATGAATATTTTCACGTAGACATTTACACTGGTTTAAAGATTGAAAACGTACATTAATTTTAAAGTGAATATGTTTATAGGGACATTTACACTGCTTTGAAAATGTAAGTATTATATTTAGAATGTACATCATTTCTTTCATCTGTCTCTCCCTGCTCCAAAGGGAACCTGGAAATACTTTATGCTTTTAGTTCTCTTTACGAAACTATCAATAAAGCAGTCACCAGCCCGTGCAGTGGTGGTTCATGAATCATCATTCTATACGCTGAGGTTGCCAGCCTCAAATGACTTTGACATCCAAAAGCGGGTTTCACATAATAAAATTCACAGTGTAATATATATATATATATATATATATATATATATATATATATATATATATATATATATATATATATATATATATATATATATATATATATATATATATATATATATATATATATATATATATATATATATATATATATATATGTTAGTTCACATGATAGTAATGAAACATAGAATGAAAATGCACTACTTACGCCAATCTTGGCCACAGACGTGTTGCTCAGATGAATAAAAGAGACGAATCAGTCTCTTACACGCGTCTGTGGTGTCTTTAATTTGACAATAGATTCCCTCTCTGACTCTGTGTGTTTCTTCAGTTTCCTAGTCCCGGTGTTCCTTTTTAAAATGTAGAGATTTTCTGTGCTTTGTAAGTCTTACTTGGTTCTCCAATAAAACGTCCGGTTAAAAAAAGGAATTATAAATCTAGTCTTCACTCTTGCGAGGTCGGATGTTGTCTTGGCGAGCGTGAAATTCACAGTGAAATAAAACTGCGAAAGGGTCAGACTATATTCCTATCTTCCCACGCTTTGTTGTTATGAAGCTAATCAGAAAGATCCAATCATTTCAAATCATGCAAATAGGGTGTAATATTTTCAAAGTAGTCCCACATGAAATAAGGTGCGTGCCTGCAACGGTCACGTATTACCATATATGGACATCTGATGCTTTGCATACACTCTCACAGGCAGATCTGTAGACACACATGACAACATGGGTAAGCTGTAATACTTATTACTTTATTAGAAAGTAATGTTGTCGTAACAAGTCGGCCCGGAAGCGATTATGTCCCGCTTGTCTGCCCACATGTGTCACACAGACAGTAATCTCGTTATCTGTCGTATGAGTACACAAAAACTCCGTGTTTGCCCAGCTTAGTTACCAAACGAGTCGTCTTATCAGCGGTTCAATCTAAACACGCCGGCAACTATCTTATCTCAGTTGCTCACCGCAAGCTAGGATGACCAGGTAAAAAACAGGTGACATCATGAACAGTGTTAACCACTTTGTTGTGCGTGCTTGTGGCTTGGAGGTCTGTCTTTTCTGCTTGACATTTTTATACAGTTCATTATTAATAAAAAGGGTTCATTACTTCTGACCATGTCTTTATTTATTTTCTCTTTATCAATTTTGACTTGTTTCGTTGGAGAGAATCGTGCTGATATTTAAAGTTGATGAATGTGGGGTAGAACTGACCAAACTTCAATAACGATAGATAGTTGACAAGCCATAGGTGGTACGAGTCCACAAGATACATTTTAATTGACGGTGTGCAATCCACAAGACATCATAGTAATCAAGTATACATAATGTTCATGCAATATATAAGAGCGTCTCCTGAAGTTACTTCATTAATCGTCACAACGTCTGGCTATTTACTCGCGATTCCGTATGTCGGTAATCCGGTAATGAACAACCAAAGCTGGTCGATATTTATAATTTGGATACTTATTAATCATATACTCCCTGCAACTATTCTTGTACTGAAGAATGATTCATCCATCAAAATGAGACGTTATTTGTATCCATATCAAGTCGGCAGACCCTGGTGCCATGTAATAGAAAAACCTCTACACAATTACTATTATAAACGGGAGCGTTGAAAATCACGTCTGACTAGGACGGAATATAGAATACAAAGGGTACAATTATAATGTCGTCACGTATTAGCATACCAACGCAACACGTCATCATAAATCTAAGCAACTCTACCGATTCGCGTTCAATTACCGTGAAGCGCGAAACATAATATATATTAATAGCATTTCAAACCCTTTAATGCGTAACTTTAAAATAGCTCACTATAAAAGTGGCTAACATCATAAAACCTGTCGTAACAGACAAGAGTGTCACCAAATGTTTGCACCTATACAATATTTTCTGCACAAGCAGAAAAAGAAAGAAAGAAAAACATAAAAGTGCAATAATTGACAGCACATAATAAACGTCAGAACCACAAATGTACCGATAATGCCGGAGAGAAACAAAGATCTATCGGAGCCGCCCCGTTTTGTCACAATTTTAAAACACGCGAGGGGATAATTCAAATGAAACACCCAACCCAGTGCTAGAGAGATTTGATTGGTTTGATTTGAGAGCCGGAATATACAGTGAATTCTATTGGAACATTCGGCGGAAACACAATCTGTGATTTGAACTGAGAATGAGAGATATAATCTAGCGAACTCAGAGACACAGAAAAGACAGCTTCGCAACTTCATACGAGCAACTCACAGAAAGCCAAAAATAAAAAGAGACATTGGACTTTGAAAAACCACAACTATAAGTAACAGATGGAGTATTGGGCAACTTAGGAATTTACAAGTAAACCCGCATTTTTAATACAAGACTGGAAACTTAAGAATTTGATCACAAGTCATAGAGAAATTAAACAAAAGTTTTCCTAGGCCCAGCGATTTTGCAGAACACCCGCTGTCATAGGAATTTACTCTAATTTCCCTGACCTAAGTGATTCGAAGCATCTAAGACAGAGCTGTGTCCAGTCAAAATCTGTGCAAAGAGATTGTGTATTACCAAAATTTTGGGGTAAGTGTAAAAAATTTATTTACTAATGTAAATTTTACATGTTTCTTGCTTAGTGGTTATAAATGAGGCTGGCAACCTCAACATATGAAAAGCTTATATTCATGAACCACTACAACAAGCGCTGGTGATTGTTCTTGCTAGTCGTGCAGGAAAACCCGACAGCAGTGGTGACCCCAGACTCCGACTGGAGCAGTGATGAGTGATGATTACATCACATGTGCCTCAAGTGTAGCATATCATTTTGTGAGAATTAAGTAACTTGTTAATGCTAGTTCAGGCACAAATCATTATTCGCGCTGTCTAGACACAATTTACCTGTTAATCCCAGAGGAATAGTGGTGATGTCTATTCATCTTTCCTGAGTTGAACTGTGTATACTCAAGAATTTAATTCTTCTGAGAGATTAACAGTGGTGGGTGGACAACGAGAAGATGCACCTGTTAAGCTTCCAACTCAGAGTACTTAGCAGAGGCATTTTATTCTTTCTATTTTGTCCAAAAGTTCGTGGAACGAAGCTAGTTGTGAGTGAAACGCAGGGAATCAACACCAACCGCCTAAATCGGACATGTTTTGTGAAGAAGTGCCCTCATCACCAAGCAGTGACAAAAATCACAGCTGCAGGACGCACCTAAAAGTTAATTGCTTATAAAAAGGCACCAGCAAAAAGGACCTAATTTTTCTGAACTATATCCTCATGATGCTACGCGAGTCAGCTGATGACGTGGTTAAGTCCATTCAGCCCACACTGAAAACAGGAAGGAAGTGGAGAGTGGAAGAAGCTGTTGATGCTGCCCAAGAGTCACTCAAACTGAGGGAGGTAATCGGATACACACAGACGAATAGACGGGGATTTGGTCATGGAGACATCCGCTGGTGGTCCAAGGCATCAAGCAGGGAGCGCAGAGACATGGTTGTTCATGAGATACGAGAGGCTGAGAATGATAAGAGGTTGCAAAAAGCAGTGCAGCAGGTCCAACAAGGCCAATGGACTACATGGGAAGGAGCCCTGCAGAGGTCCTTGACATGGAATGATATATGGCATATGGCACCTCTTAGGCTCAGCTTCGTTGTTAGATCAATGTATGACCTGCTGCCGTCGGCCACCAACCTTGTGAAATGGGGAAAGTCGGATGATGAGCAGTGCCCCCTGTGCCAGGGGAGGCAGACACTCGAACACGTGCTCTCAGCGTGTAAGGTGTCATTAGGGCAAGGGCGATACACCTGGCGCCATAACAAAGTGCTAAATGAGCTTGCTGCGACAATAGATCTAGCAAGGATGAAGGCGAACAGCAAACCCAGGCCGAGCACCGCAAATACATACTTTCTGAGGGCAGGAAAGTCAGCACACCCCAAACCGAGTAAACCAGGTAGCAGTTTACCATCTCTTCTTGATTGTGCAAATGACTGGGAGATGGCGGTAGACCTACCTGGACGAGGGGCATATCCAGAGAGTATCAGAAAATCGCGGAGACGGCCGGATATAGTGCTTCATTCTTCTTCAACGCTTCAGGTCATACTGATTGAACTGACCGTGCCATTTGAATCCAGATTAGACGAGCAACATTCGTTCAAAGCGGTCAAATATAGTGATCTGGCCGCGGATCTGAGACACGAGCGGTTCACTACAAGGGTCATGGCTGTTGAAGTGGGCGCAAGAGGGCTTGTGGCTGCATCAATGTATGATCTATTGAAACTGTTGGGGCTGAAGGGACAGGCGAGAACAAGGGCACTGAAGAGGCTTAGTGAAACTGCCGAAAAGGCATCAGGCTGGCTGTGGAACAACCGCAATGGGCAATGGAAATCGTGACAATAAACGCTGCGGTACAGAAAACACCAGGAATTTTTCTAAGTCCACAAAACGCTGAGTTTTGTGGTGTACTAGTGAGCGGGCTGTGACTGAGGGGCAACAGGCGATGTATATTATAGGAAGTGTCAGAGTCAGAATTTCAGTGGCTAGGCTCGGCGGCTTCGCGATGGTGTCTCAGTGTGTGCGACGGAACGAACGGAATAATTTGTCTTCTCTTTGTTACTTTCACAATTGCCTCCACGGCTGGCGGAGTTGTGGATTAAAGTTGCTACCATAAGTGAAATGGGTTCATTTTCGATACAAGACAACAGGAGGCTGAGACGCTTGGGAGTCATGACCCAAGTGGGCCCGCCCCCCTTAGAGTGTAAAGGAGTATACTGGGCCGAAACACTTGTCCGATGGGGGGACTTCTTCTGATGATCAGATTGCCTCCTGTTGTATCGCTCTGTAAAGAGTTTCCTATCATCCTAAATCTCTGTGAAGAGAAAATTTGATTCCAATTTAAAATTCACCAGTAGATTATTTATTTTAAACTGTTAATACTAATTGATTATTAAATTTGTTAGCTGTTGTTTTAAAACTAAACAATCATAGTCGATTCAGTTTTATATGTATGAAAGCAAACGTATGAGCCAGAACAATTTATATATATAATATATTGTAGCGGTATGGCAGCTTGCGTACCCTGACAATCCCCAGAGCTATGCCAGTGGGAGTTTTACTCCTGGTAGGTTCAACCAAGCTGGACTGGTCTGTGTGGGTAGGGGTCAGACAAAAGCTGGTACCCTGGTCCTCCAGGTTGGGGGTTTTAGCATAGGGCTGACACCCCTGTCTATGTAAAAAAAATAATGAAGTTACGGAAACAACATCAAATGAACAAACTTTGCTGCGGGATGGACATTCGGAGTCTGTGGCTCGTATGACTGTCAGTGGTGAAAGCCGAAAGGAAGCCACTGACATGAAAACGGATGCCCTGACCGCAAAACAGGATACAAGAATAGGATTTTGGAATGTCAGGACAATGTACGAGACAGGTAAACTAAGACAGGTCACGGCAGAAATGAGAAACTATAGGTTACACATCCTGGGGATAAGTGAGAGCAGATGGACAGGGGCAGGAAAAGTTAAAACAGCAACAGGAGAAACAGTACTTTACTCTGGAAGAGAGGATGGACAGCACAGTGAAGGCGTAGCCATTATTCTACAGAAAGGGATAGAAAGGACATTACTGGAATGGAAACCCATCAACAACAGACTGATACGATTGAGATTGAGAGAGAGATTCACCAACACTACAATAATACAATGCTACGCACCAACAAATGATAGCGATGAGGAGGTCAAGGATGAATTCTATCAACAACTGCAGAAAGAAATGGAAGACACACCTAGATATGATCTTGTTATAGTAATGGGAGACCTCAATGCGAAAGTTGGTACACACAATACATATAATGAAAGAACAATGGGGAAATGCGGCACGGAACAGCAAACGAAAATGGGGATAAGCTAATAAGTTTCTGTAGCATTAACAACCTGGTCATTGGAGGAACACTTTTCCCACATAAGGAAATTCACAAGTTAACATGGGAATCACCAAATGGTCGGGACAGAAACCAGATAGACCACATCATGGTTAACGGTAGATGGAGACTTGCATTACAAGATGTGAAGGTAAGAAGAGGTGCAGATGTGGGAAGTGATCACCATTTAGTAGTAGCAAAACTGAAAGTGAAACTAAGAAGGGCTGGGCCAACTGTAACTACACAGAAAAGGTTTGACATCAGCAAATTGAAGGACCCCCTTACCAGAAAAGCTTTTGTGGGCGACATTAAGAAACGATATCAATTTGCCAAAAGCCAGGAAAAGACATTGACTGATGATATAGACCAGAATTTCAACACCATTTCAACAGTATATAAGGAAAGTAGCAAATCATGCTTAGGATTCCAGGAAAGGAAGAAGCAAGACTGGATAACACCAGAAACACTAAACACCATAAAGATGAGAAAGGAAATGAAAAGAAAGAAAACAGAAGCGAAGTCCCCCAGGTTAAAGCAACTATATAGCGAACAGTACAGCCAGCTGGACAGGGAAGTTAAACGCCAAACCCGAGCCAACAAAAGGAATTTCCTAGACGATCTTGCAAAACAGGCAGAAGAGGCAGCACTGAGAAATGAACAAAGCACAGTATACAAAATAACTAAATTCATCAGCGGAAAACAAGGTGCAAACAATATTACATTAGTAAGAGATAAGCAAGGAAATCTCATCAAGACAGCAGAGGGACAGGAAACAAGATGGGCAGAGCACTTCAGAGAAACTCTGAACAAGGAAATACCAGAGACACAATTGAATGTTCCTGTGGCTGAAAACGATCTAGATGTAAATACAGACATTCCACGAAAAGAAGAAATAATCACAGCAATCAAAGGGTTAAAGAACGGTAAAGCTCCAGGCCATGATAACTTAAATGCAGAGCTATTTAAGACAGACCCTGAGCTAGCAGCAGAACTATTAGAACCACTATTTGCACAAGTGTGGAAAACGGGGACAACACCATCAGAGTGGAACAAAGGAATAATTGTCAAATTGCCCAAAAAGGGAGATCTTGCAGACTGCAATAATTGGAGAGGAATCACTCTTCTCTCAGTTCCCAGCAAAATACTAGGCAGGATAATTATACAGAGAATTTCAAAGGCAGTAGACTACAAACTGAGGAAAGAACAAGCAGGATTTAGAAAGAACAGAAGATGTGTAGACCATATATTCACTCTCAGGAACATTATAGAGCAGTGCTCAGAATGGCAAAGACAGCTTTACATAAATTTTGTTGATTTTGAAAAGGCTTTTGACAGCATACATAGGGACAGTTTATGGAAAATACTGAGGGCTTATGGAATTCCAAGCTGCATAGTCTTCTTCTTCTTCTTCTTCTTCTTCCATCCTTAGCCGCCAACCGGCAAAGCAGTATGTGGCCAGTACGCCTAGTGGCGTCTTAGGGCAACAACAAATTGATCAATCTATCGCTGTTTCCACCACGCCTAGTGGCGTCTTTGTGGAACAAAAACAGACCAAACAATCTATCGCTGTTTCCGTAATCAGATTGGTTGGCAAGCAGGTGATCAGCCCACTGTGCAAGCTGCATAGTGGCAATCATAAAAAGCCTCTATGCCAACTTTACGTGTAGTGTTGGGCAGAGCAACCTAACCTTCGAGGTGAAGACAGGAGTACGACAGGGATGCCCCTTATCAACCACTCTTTATTTAACAGTCATAGACTGGGTGATGCGCCAGACAACAGAGGGCAGTCCAAGAGGAATAAGATGGACTACATTTTCTACATTGGAAGATCTGGAATATGCAGATGACATTGCACTGCTGGCACATTCACATCAACACATCCAGGAAAAAACGGATAGACTTAATAAATTTAGCCAGCAGGTGGGCTTGAACATCAATTTAAAGAAGTCTGAGGTCATGACGCTCAATGTGAGCAACCCTGAGCCCATATCAGTAAGGAATCAGCAATTGGTACAGACAGATACCTTCACATACCTAGGAAGCATAGTAACACCAGACGGTGGGGCAGGCAAAGACATCAACATCAGAATGAATAAGGCAAGAACAGCCTTCTTTAGCCTAAATAACATCTGGAAGTCCTCCCAATACAGCACAAGCACAAAATTAAGATTATACCAGAGTTGCGTGCTTTCTGTGCTTCTCTATGGTGAGGAATGCTGGAGAGTCACAGAGAAGGAAATGTCAAAATTGTCCTCTTTTCACACAACATGCCTAAGAAAAATTCACCGCATCTTTTGGCCGAATACCATCACCAACCAAGATCTGCTTATTCGTAGCAAGCAAGAGGACATGAACACCATCATAGCTGGCAGACGCTGGAGCTGGGTTGGTCATGTCCTCAGAAGTGACCCCAATGCCATCACAAGAACAGCTATGCTTTGGACCCCTGAAGGAAAGCGAAAGAGAGGCCGACCAAAAACAACTTGGCGGAGGACTGTGGAGGCTGAGATGCAAAGAATGAACCAGAGTTGGGGCACTGTACGAAGGATGGCCACCGACCGTGTAAAGTGGAATCAATTTGTTGTTGCCCTATAAGACGCCACTAGGCGTGATGGCCACTGACTGCTTTGACGGTGGTGGTTAAGGATCGAAGAAGAAGAAGATATATATATATATATATATATATATATATATATATATATATATATATATATATTATATATATATATATATATATATATATATATATATATATATATATATATATATATATATATATATATATATATATATATATATATATATATATATATATATATATATATATATATATATATATATATATATATATATATATATATATATATATATATATATATATATATATATATATATACCTCTAAACAGAGCTATACCATTATAAGAGGGATTAGCTGAATTAACTCAGCTGCGGGCTTGAACGGGCTAAAACCATTGCTTAAATCCTTCACAAAAGGCGACGGACAGATATAAGTTAACCATTGCTCAGCGCTATGCTGCATGGTTCTTGACTTCTGAATTATCTTGTGAAGAAGTCATTGCACTTCTATCTACATCTTTGCCAAGAGTAATCTTGTGCGAAGGTAAACAACTTTGACGAGCCAGTTTAGATACTCTTGAGTTTTGGCCATTGTTGGACCACTACTGCAAAGCAGGGGAGGCAATCCGTGACAAGCACTTAGATGAAAATCGGTGAGCACTGCTGCTGTTGTTCGTCAATTCGTCTCTCTGTGATAAGGGGTACTCCCGAGCGAATGGCGCAGGGAGTAACCTCTCCTGTTGTCAGTGCTGAGTATCTTCACAGGCCCGTCAGATGTAGCCTGCTGGTGTCGACAATCAGTTTTCTGAATCACAGACTCGTAGCACGAATGGTCTTGTAGACTCGAACCACGAATTGGTCTCTTACCACGAACTTTAGAGGAAAATAATAAGAACAAATGCCTCTACTAAGTATATTGTGGTCGAAAGAATAATCAGGCGCTTTTCTCGCTGACCGTCCACCAGTTTTTGCCTTTCAGAAATTTTATTCCCCTGAGCATATACAGCATTCTCAGGGAATATGATGAGAAATCACCATTATTCTTTTGGTTAATTTAATGGTAAAAATGTGTCTGAACAGCGCGAGGGCAATGGCTTGTGCCTGGTGGAACATTATTAAGTTACGTATATCTCACAAAATGATAATATACACACTATGCACATGTTGTGTAATCATCACTCACTTACGGCTCCATTCGGAGTCTGGGGTTACCTCTGCTTTTGGTTCTCTGTAAGAATTAGCACGAAGCAATCACCAGTGCTTGCTGTTGGGGTTTATGAATATACTCATTTCATATGCTGGGGTTGCCAGCCTCGTAAAGACCTGTATAACCATCAGCAAACATGTCAAATTCAAAGAATATAAAATATGTTACAACTCACCCCAATATTGATTGGGAACTAGACTTCTTGGTTAGTAGAATATTCTCGGCAACTTGATACAATAGCTTCGAACAAACGTCTGGAGTATTATTTCTAGTTATAGTCCCTCTGTTACTTTTGTGAGTAGGTTCTGTGGGAGTCCTGCTTCCGTATTAACAGGTAAATCTTACTTGCTGTAGTGTTCAGAAGGAGCTCCGATATGCGTTTTGTCCGGTCCTATAAGGTCAGAATCCTTTCCTGGCTTCAGTCCGAGCTGTCTCTTTGACGATTCTGGATTGCTATGTGTTTTATCCACCGAATTTTCTAGGTAATATTTCCTTTTCCTCCAAGCCTCCACATGGCGTTTTCCTGCAAAACTTCCAATCGAAACGAATGTCTATTTCCTGCTACCAATTGATCCAATCCTTGAGCTAGAACGTTGTGGGTAGGGGCTGTAAATATTACTTTCACCCTCATAATATAAGATATTCTAAGAATATCATGTCATACAATGAAACATAACCATTTATGGCTATGTTCTTTCCGTTTACTCTTATACACACTTGCGAACCCATCTGCAAACTTATCCCTCAAATCTTGCCATCGCTAATCGGTGTCCCCATACTGGCTTTAATCTATAATTATCATTAACAAAATCAGTGCGGAAATAATTACGCAATTCTCACCTGCCCTGATTTCAGTCACCAGACAGATAAATTGGCGACATATCACTGACTACATACGTTTTTTCCAGACAAACAATCTGGTTTTCTTTTGTAGTCTGACTCAGTATTGTCGTGATAAGCATTTACCACAGCCTGTGTTTAATCCCTACGTCTGGGTAGGGCAAAAATAGTTACGTGAACAGGCCGAAGTCATTTTCCCGTGGACCGTATGAAGTCACATCTTGTTCAACAACTTAAGCGATTACAATTAATCCTTGAGGAAGGTCAATTAGCCGCGAAATAACACTAATGCAAAATTGACAGAGGTCAACCGATGATTGAGACGTGGCGGGGCACAGGTTTATGTGCGTAAACTGAAGAAATAAACGGAGAAAGAGAGAGAGAGAGAGAGAGAGAGAGAGAGAGAAAGAGAAAGAGGAAGAAGAGGAATAAAAAGACACAACCGAAATATTTTCGCAGCATATATATATATATATATATATATATATATATATATATATATATATATATATATATATATATATATATATATATATATATATATATATATATATATATATATATATATATATATATATATATATATATATATATATGTGTGTGTATATATATATATATATATATATATATATATATATATATATATATATATATATATATATATATATATATATATATATATATATATATATATATACTGAAGCACATTAAAAACGCACCACTATTATATATATTGATGCCGAGAAGCTGGCAAAAAAAAAAGTGTGTGAATGGATTTTCCCCGTGTTTGCCATGAGGTAGAGAGCGAATGGCTGCTGGAATGGAAAGTGCAAGATTCAACCCACGGGTGTGTGTACAGACTACATGAAAACGATGAAAGTTACACGTGCAACACGATTCCCAACAGCTATGACCCTGAAAATGTGTACGCGTTGTGGCAGTATACTCGGTATAAAAAGGCCGTTGAGACAAAACACCCAGTACATGTGCTTGAAATGCCACGACTATCTGAAAACGACCGCCAACGAGCCATTGGTATGTTGGAGACCGGAATGAGCTCGCGGGACATTGCCAGAAGGATGAATTGCCACCACAGCACTATTGTACGTCTCAATGAACGTTACGGAACCACTGTCAGTGCCCGGGATAGACTTCGGAGTGGCCAACCACGAGTTACTACCCCTGCGCAAGATCGTCATATTGTGCTGAGTCACCTAAGGAATCGTACTCTCCCGGCAAGTCAAACAGCAAGAGCAATAGTGGGTAGACATGGGCAAGTCTCTCGAATGACAGTCATACGACGACTCAGAGATACAGGCCTTACTGCAAGACGACCTTATGTTGGGCCAAACTTGACTCACAGACATCGTTAGCACCGCCTGCAATGGGCAGAGCAACATATCAGATGGACTAGACTGCAGTGGAATGCTGTCCTATTCACAGACGAGAACAGATTCAACATATCCTTTGCAGATGGACGTATGCGGATTTAGCGACGGTGTGAAGAGTGCTTTGCAGATTGCTGTGTCAACCGATTTCGAGGTGGCAGTATTCCCATTTGGGGAGGATTCAGTTTTCACCATCGCTTCCCTCTTCACGTCTTCCGTGGAAATGTTAATGCTGTGACAAATCGAGATGAGGTTCTGGATGCACTGGTTGCTCCTGCGTTCACAATTTATCCAGACTTGCAGCTTCTCCAGCAGGATAACGCACGTGTATTTTTTTGTATTTTTGGTTTTCTCCCTTGCCTGCACAGAATGCAATGAATTTCATAACAATCAAATGTACAAATTAATGACCAGCATGGATTCATAGGAAAATGAATAAAGATTCCAAATATGTAAACTTGTAAACACTTATATTTACATTTCACACTCTGTTCCTGGATTATACAGGTGGTGCGTTTTTAATGTGCTTCAGTATATATATATATATATATATATATATATATATATATATATATATATATATATATATATATATATATATATATATATATATATATATATATATATATATATATATATATATATATATATATAGAGATAGATAGATAGATAGATAGATAGATAGATAGATAGATAGATAGATAGATAGATAGATAGATAGATATATATATATATGGTAGATCTTTAGAGGGCTCAATGTGTCTAAAGTAGATCCCAGAAGCAACTAGGTTGCCGATCCCTGATCTAGAATGAACTATACTAATTGTATTGAGCTGACTTGGCCGGCAAAAAAATCTTCGAATGAAGGTATGAATTGCTTAGATCAGAGGTTCTCAAACTTTTTACTTCCACGATCCAATTTCAGGGAATGTGAAGCTGGCGACCCATGAACCAAAACTGACAAGTAAATATTCTTAAATCTTCGAGTAAAAGAAACGTAAGGGTCAGGACCCATCTCAATGTGTCCCGCGATCCCGTTTTGAGTCGCGACTAATAAGTTGAGGATCATTGGCTCAGGTCATATTCATTGCACTCTCATTAGCAATAAATCATTTGCTGCGTGTCAGATAGTTTGCTGTAGCATGACAATTGTGTAAACACAACACACATTTATTTCTAGTAACAAATAGTGGCGGGAACCATTTTAGTTCAGTTTTGTGATCCTAATCAGATGTGTTCGCTTTTATTTTTCATTTTTTCTACTTTCTTTCCTTTCTGTTTTTTGTTCGTCTGTCCCTGGCGAAAGCCTTGTGGTCGAAACTTAGGGTTACCTCGTTTTTTGTCCTAGTAATACACATTACCGTGTATTTTTATTTTAACTTATTTTTTCTCCCAGTACTCCACCTAACAACAAATAGACTGCAATACTACCACACTGAGAAAATCAACTAATTTGTGGTTACCAGTACTAGGTAAAGGTAGCCCAATAGAAGATACTGCCATAGAGGAATGTCGTGAAGTGACGTCTGTCTCACAACACGAATTCTAAGTAACTCTGACCACACCGTGTGCCATATATTGAAAGAACTGCAAGATACACAGACCAATCATAACGCTCCGTTATGCCATGTTTATTACAGCCTTGGATTAATAAAATGGAAGTCCCAATATGTGCAAACAAGTATCGGAGGACAATTAACTACATCATTATGAAAGAAGTACCACCTGGAAGAGGCTACCAAAACGATATTAGGGATGTTGCTCTACCCGTAAGTACTAATACTTTTACAAATACTGATATAGGACGGGAGAGATCTCTAGTTGAATGCATCGAAGCCTCAGGTTAGTCCATTATTTAGCTGTGTAACGTACGCATAGAATATAATGCATTTATGAATGAAAAAGGTTGGTTACGAGAAATGTGTAGAATAATATAGGGCGTATTTTAAACTTTAGATGAATAAAATCGCTCCAGGAATAACGTAGATAAATAAAATCTTAGTTTTCCTGATTTGCACAATAGGCAAAATTTACCAATATTTTCTGAACACAAAACACATTCGTTGGGGAACCACCTCGGATGCTCGAGGCCACACTATTTATAGCGCGTGTCTAACAGAACCAGGTCAGTGTCACGTAGACAGTGACTTAATTTATTTTTCCATCTCGTCTCAATGTTATTACTCTTTAATGTTCTGTTCTCCTAGACATTTTGTTTCTCTTTGCTTTGCTACCTGTGTGGCCCAATTGTTTTCTCCTTCTCAAACCCCACCCGAGGTTGTTTACGTTCGAGCCTGCAGCGGTCAGCGAACGATAATGTTACGTCAGCACACCTGGCCTGATCAGAAGAACATCTGTTACGCTTAAAGTGTTAGAACGAGCCAAAGACGGTTTCTGTGAAAGAAACGGTTCGTTAGCGGCGGGTACCCTCTGTGGTCCGAACAGGGGAATTTCTCTGGTCGCTTTAAAACGTTTGATCACAAGCGGCTAGTACCCTTTGAGGCCTGGGTAACGAGTTTGATCTGTTTCAGGGGGAGATAACAATCGCGGTCAGTTTGTGGGTTGTTTGCCCTTAGATGAGCAAAGAGCACATAATATTATGCATTTCTCTACCTGGGGAACTTTCGCACGATTTCTGTTGTCTTTTGATGTAGTCTCTAAGAGAAACCGGAAGGTGACGTAGTTCATTTTTGAGGACTCTCCAAGTGATTTAATTCAGTGATAATGTAGCGCGTCTACGGCATTAGTTGAGTGGTGTTTACGCTGTTTTGGTTTATGATGGGTTAAATGTTAAACTTACAATAACAGATGCTTACCATTGGGTTAAGAGTCAGCAAAATTAACTGTCATTTCTGTAAGATAATGTCAGGTGTGAATTGTTCATTTAAAACTGAATAGTGAGATGCAGGCAATAACTCTGGATTATAGGAGATAGTCACTTATTCCTTTTTGATAGATATTTCTAGTGGCAAGGGAAAATCATTTTATGCTTACTTGTGTAGCTAGACACTAGTTTATAACTTTCACAGAAAGCAGCCACCAGCCATAGATATAATTATATCTTATGTGCAGTCACTATTGTATTATTATAGCAAGAACATTGCATTTTCTTTGTACTCATTTTGTGGAATGCTAATATATTTCCCCAAAGGGACATATGATTTATTTGTGTAAGGTCACATGCTGTAATCTGCTTATGTAAATTCATTTAATGTTGTAAGATGAATAACATAACCATTCAGCGGTATGTTTATTTTGGGAGAAGAGGAGGAGATTTTGCTGTCAGAACATTTAATGACAGTTACATAGGTGTACAAAATTAAGCCTATGCGGGCGCGTGTTGATAATTGATATTTTTAAGGAACAGGAGACATGGTTAAAGACAGCCCTAAACTATCATAGCAATAACTACAATAAATTTAATCCCATAGTGGAGCGAAACTTTCTGTATAAAGTTAGTGTGATTTATTATTTGCTTGATGTAAAAGGGTGTCTCCTTTTGGTCTCAGTTTCAGGGGATACCGAATTGCTAGTCTAGTTTCCAGTCAGACGAAGAATGTCACCGTCTCTTCGCTCTAGAGGGATTCTGAGGATATCTAGCCCCACGAGTGTCACAGCCATACCTGAAACAACAACCCTTTGTCAACGCCATTTCCCTCTCACGGGAGTTCAGCTCACGCATTGTGAAATGAGCCCACGCAACAATCTGAAATCGCCTATGGCAGTAGTAGTTCCCTACTCGCCTATTAGATTACCAGTCAGGGCATTGCGGCTTCCAAAATCTCAAAACAGCCCAGCATGTCTATAGCAGAATTCAATTCACCAGTCTCTGTATGCCTACATGGGGCACTCAGCCAAGCCACAGTCAACCAACCAAAACCGGATTTTAAGCCAATTCTAGCGCCTGATAAGAGCGCCTTGGGATCAGTTGTCCTCAAGTGACTTCGTCCTATGGTTATTTCTGGATTATGTAGAACCTCGCACTTAGAAGCGGCCAGCCAAAGATAGACAGAGTTCCAGCCCCACTCGCGCCAGTAGGGGGGAGTCACCAACGATAGCGCCTATACAGTGATTTTATTCAGGTTAATTCCATCACCGATGGCGGATATATACGAAAAAACCACTTACTGGAGCTATTCCATTGGTCCCCGAAAGCGGACAGGCTGTCGCTAAGTTCATTCAGTTGGTCAGCAGGAGATAAACAGCGTCCCCCAGCCCACCTCGCGCCAGTAGGGGAGAGTCACCAGCGTTTAATACCAACAAGGACAGTTTTGTAGGCTAGTCCCTCACGAAGGATCTACATATAAGACACTGTCTGGACTATTTCATCTGGTCCCCGAAAACGGAAGGACTGACACGCAGTTTATTCTTTTTGTAAACAGGAGGTAAATAGAGTCTCCCAGCCCACCTCGCGCCAGTAGGGGAGAGTCACCAGCGTTTAGTACCAACAAGGACAGTTTTGTAGGCTTAGTCCCTCACGAAGGATCTACATATAAGACACTGTCTGGACTATTTCATCTGGTTCCCGAAAACGGAAGGACTGCCACTCGATTATTTATCTCTCTGTGTTCTACAGGTTCATGTCGGTGGTCTGTGTGTGTGTTTGTTGGTGTATTTTGTGTATTTGATGATTATTGAGGATTTGATGATTATTGATGATTTTGATGACTATTGATGATTATTGAGATTGCTAATGATTTTTTGATGTCATTTATGATGTTATGATGAGATGCATTATTTTCATGCTTGTCTTCATTTAATAAAGTTTACTCATTTATTAACGCGCTTTTCCCGACCCTTTCATCCATAATTAATTTGGTTTAGCTCTTTACTAGAATCTCTATGTATGATAAGAGAAAAGAGTGAGAGCAGGAGATGCTTAGACAGTAAAAAGTGAGTTGAGGCTTGGAGAGAGAGATCACTTAGATAAATCTTCTTCCAGGTTGTCTCAAGTCCATCTCCTAATTACACATTTCTGTGTGTGTAATCTATAACTCTGTCAGTCCACTATCCCTTGTCGATTTCACTACTATTGTCCAACTCGACAAATACTCTACACTTTACTCAACCACGACAGTCAGTCACAATATTTGAATCTGCAGTGAGCGGCAAAAGAAAGCATGTGTTACTGGAAGCGATTTGCCATCTGCACTTGTAAGCAGACCTTAAACAACCATTAACAGCTTGACTGTAGGTATACCTGAGGGTTTTATCCTGTACACCTAACAAATATACAAGAGGCATCTCTTACTGAGGTTACGACAGATACAGTGCCGGTCTCTGTCAGAGGGCCAGTCATCTCGTGTGTAACACTTGGAAGAATTTTATCACAGATTTCTATCCAGTATCAGAGGGAGCCATCTTCAGTGACTCAGATATGTTGCCCACAAAAGGCAGCTGTCCAGCATATCCCAGTACACCAAAAATAAACAGAAACAGTTGTATGATGCAAATAAGCAGTGTATGTCTTCACTCAGAACTGTGTGTTGACTCCGTTTTATCGTTGAGTTCAGTTTATACTGGTAAAGTGGTAGCTTAAAACGCGAATGGTTAAAATGAACGAATGTCAACAATATTCTTCAAACGAACTTCAACAAGTAGTATTGAACTGGGTGAACTGGGCAAGTACTGGCAGTACAGAAGTCGGTGGTGACTGTACATAGATTTTATTCAACACAGCACATACGGAGTGGACAAGACTAACATCGTCACAGGCGCAGAAATCATACGTCAACATGTTGATAATTACTTTTAAAGTTCCTGAAGATTCTCTACTAATAAAGTCCTCTGACTCAAGTGACTGAGGATCACAAAACTGTTACCATATACTATTCCGCTCATTCAAGTCCATTGACCTTCCTTCAAGGACGTACATCATGGTAACGTATTCATACTCCAGGATAAAATTCTTCCATATCATACTTCACAATCCCAGACTTTCTCCATACATCCCGTTATATATAGTATATAGTTTTCAAACAAAGTCATACATGATAATACGAACAGGTTAGAGATTCCAGTTGACTAACCTCTCCCATTCTATGCCACGCTTCTGGCATTGTAGTAACAGCATATTAAACATGTGAAGCATATAAATTCATTAACTTGATTTCTTGTAGGTATTCTCCCTCTACGAAAAGATTCAAAGGCTATCGACTCCGTGTGTCCAATTCTAGGAATGTCATCTACGATGAATTCCCGCTAGACCATTAATAGGAGCGGCCTGATACTTTAATGTACATAAATAAACATGCCATAAGAAATGGGGCGACACTTACTTTATACTTCCACTATTGACTTCGCCATGAAGATCAATAGATACGAATACAACTGATGGCTACTTCACATTTGCCAAGAATCAAAAGATAACACAGCGGACATAAATATGGTCCGAGCTGCCCCATTCATGACGTCAGAAACTACTCAACTAGGTTACACGTGCGTCCAAAGCAACTCACACTGCCTTGTGCACGTCAGTGCGTGAATCAATCGAACGCACAAATAATATAACTATATAAAACTGGTGCGTACATTTGGCAGGACCGAAGACTACCCCCGTAGGTAATAAATGTACGTAACACTGTGACAATATAAAATAGTAAATAATCAGAGAGAAACCATCCAAGCAAGACTTTCTCCATAGTGATAGACATTTCCATTCAGTGAAAGACTTTGTTGAATATGTTATTATTTTTTTAATGTTGTCATATCATTTCTTTTAAAACTTTTCAAACAGAAAAGAGAAACTGTACAAATAAATTGTAAATATTTACCAGCAGACTTACTTAAATTCTTTAAGTTAAGTTACAGATACTTGTTTTATAAAATGAGGGGGCCAGTTCCCCCAGTGCACATTCCACATTAGTTATCTCTTACGCCAATGCTTGGCAGGGCACTAAGGTAATTTCTTGGCGCCCACGTATAGAGGTTTATGCCAATGGCTACCATTTATAATGCAGCAATAACAACACGTACACTACCAGCAACTAAAATAGTAATCATCATCATCCTAACCAGTGGCGGTTTTAGGCATAGGCAATTTAGGTTTTTGCTTAGATCATTGCGCCTTTTTGGGGGTCTCGCGTAACAATCTATGCTTGTTGATACAACCGGAATTTATTTAAAAGGAAGCTATCAAGTTCACGCCTGCCTACGGTCTTACACACCCTAAACCCGCCACTGATGATAACAATAACAAGAATAGGAGCAGCAGCAGCAACAATTACTACGATTATCGTTACCACTGCTGCTTCATTATTATATGGTTAGTAATGTCATCAAAAACACGGGCTTACATCAGCCAATGCGACACACTTTGCTCAAGAACGACAACTTCAGACCCACTCGCCACTTCACGGCAAGAGTGAACTGCCCCCCCCCCCCTCCCCCACCCCGACGAAGACAACAAATAACAGTGATTGTCAGCGTCCAACTTAGACAAGACAATAACAGGCCAAGACAAGACAATAACAGGCCAAGACCAGACAAGATGTGTCATCATCAGCAGCCATAGACGACATTTTTAGGCATAGACGACATTTTCTTTTGCCTAGGGCCTCACTGTTTTGGAGCCCTCGTGCCCAAATTGTTGCTGTCGATACAACATGGGTTTATAAGAAAGGGGCCTCGCAATTTCACACTTGATTAAGGTCTTGCACAACCTAAAACTGCCACTGACTGGACAACAGCCAAAATGTATCCGAGACAAAAGTAGCTATTTTTAACTAATTTGGACATGCTTGTGGCGTGAGGTTTTTATTGGCTTTAAGATCAGTATAGTACTGACAATTACAGAAATAGAATTTCTGCAGAAAATGGTGAAGTCCCAGTGTCTGAGAGAACTACTGGTATCACAAATTAGTTACGGCTGTGAATGATCTGATCTCGAAACAATAGTAGAGAGGAGACCGACATAAAGTGCCACCTCCGCTGTGTAACTAACTGTGATATTAAAAAACCAAGGAAACAGATTTTACTTAACACTGATAAAATTGACAAGTCGTTCAAATACAATTTCCTTATTATTTATTTAGTATATATACACTATCTACTCTTGTGCTGAAGGGTGAATGTTGAAAAATGGAATGTAATGAATTTGTAAGTTTACATATGATTTACAAATATTTATATTTATATAGATATGTAAATAAATATTACAACAAGTTTTCCAATTATAGGAACAAAAATTATATCAGCTGTGCTGTTATTCAATTATAGTACATGTATCAGCTGTGCTGTTAATTAAGGATATAACACTTATCAGCTATGCTGTTATTTTTGTCTCTTGCTATGCTAATTCACTTTCTCATCACTGACAGTTTCTATGCTCACAATGCTGACAGAAATGGTACTAATGTGTACTCATCTCTCTAAGGTCTGTTCTTCTTTGTTTGGGTTGGTAGGAGTCAGGACAGACCTCTATGCTCCCTGCGGATAGGGGCTAATTTTTGTCCTCAAGCCCACCTATTTCTATTGTATATGATATGAGCGTGTCTCAGTGTCTGCATGTAGGATGAATGACAACATGGTTCAGTATGATTTAGCAATAGCGAGACAAGACAGGTGTCTACTTGCAAAATATTCTTTCTGATAAACTAATACATGGATATCATTCAATAATATAAATTCAATGCATGAATACATTCAATAATATAAATTCAATACATGAATACATTCAATACATGAATACATCCCATAATATAAGTTCAATACATGAATACATCCAATAATATGTACACCTAGGTGTGATACAACAATGTCCTTCCCCCTATAATATACCAGGCCCTCTCTGACAAGTGCTACAATATATCCTAACAATAACGTTATGTTCTTATGATAGGAGTATGTGAGACGAGGACTGTTTGGTGATATATCAGGTGGGAGTTATAGGAGACAATAGATTGGAGTTAGATGAGACAAGAGATTAAGTCCTAACAAGGACTGTTTTGGTTATATTTCAGTTGGTTTTATCTGAGATAATAGACTGAAGTTATAGGAGACAATAGATTGAGTCCTAACAAGGACTGTTTTGGTTATATTGCAGTTGGTCTGAGATAACAGATTGAAGTATAGGAGACAATAGGTTGAGTCCTAACAAGGACTGTTTTGGTTATATGGCAGTTGGTCTGAGATAACAGATTGAAGTATAGGAGACAATAGGTTGAGTCCTAACAAGGACTATTTTGGTTATATGGCAGTTGGTCTTATCGGAGATAATAGACTGAAGTCATGTGAGACAATAGATTGAGTTATAGGAGACAATAGATTGAGGTATGAGTCCTATTAGTCTTTGTCTATTCAATCATAATAGGAAATACAATCATTATACTTAATTTCCCCAAGATACAATCAGTAACCTGATAGGTAGTATAAATGACACACAACAAATACCAACATTATAGACCTGCTGAAAGCCTATTTTCCTAAAGGTTATCGTAAATATATTTACCCTCTAAGATTCAAACAGGCCAGTTTTTGACTCGACTTAGCGAAGCAGGTGCAGGTCAATGCCCTCAGGTAAGCTATAAATCAAAGTTGACAGCTCTTCTCACACAGTCGGTCGTCTCTGGCTTCGTGTTCGGTTGCGTGCTTAGCATAAAATTTCGCCCGATTATATAGGCAGGTAAATGCTTAAGGAAAGCTTTTGGTTGGTTCCTGGCGGAGCAAGCTGATTGGTTTCCTGCAGTTTAGTACAGCCTAATTTTATTCAGTTTTCCTCCGCCATATTGCGTGAACAAGATGGCCGTTAATTTATTCTGTCTCAGAGACTGGTGAACGTTGCTCGTTGATTGGTTGAAGCAAATCTGTATCTCGACATTGTGATTAACAAAGTAGTGGGTTACACTCGTTTCACGACAATGCTGATCACGAATATGAACTTTAAAATCGCGAATTAGCTCTAGTTTTCAAGATCGGGGAGAAGGGGTTAAAGAAAGCTTACAGCCTTTATTTTGGTTGTGAGATCGGTGACCAGGACCGGTATTGGGCCCCACATATATGTTGTCAATCCTGTGCAACGAATCTGCGCTGCTGGTTGAACCGAAAAGGACGATGGATGCGTTTTGCAGTTCCAATGGTGTGGAGGGAACCGACAAACCATCTTAATGATTGTTACTTTTGCATGACTCCTCCAATCGGACATGGTATTTCTAAGAAGAAAAAGCGGCCTGTGACCTATACGAATATTCCCTCTGCTATGCGGCCAGTGCCTCACGGGGAAGGACTTCCTGTTCCTGACCCACCAGAATCTTATACTCTGGATGATGAAGAAGATAATAAGGCCAGTGGACATCCGTCACCCGGGAAAGCATCTACATCAAGAGATCCTGATTTCGTGCCTATTGAAGAGTCTGTACAGCCACATACAATTACCCAGAGTGAATTGAATGATCTAGTGAGAGATCTGAAATTGCCAAAACATAAATCAGAGCTGTTGGGGTCCAGACTGCAGCAATGGAATCTTCTAGAAGAGAATGTGCATGTGTCTGTGTTTCGTGCTAGGCAAAAAGGTCTGCTTCCATATTTCAAAATAGCAGATAACCTCATTGCTTGCGTTGGTATACTGGGTCTGATGGCAGCACTGCACATCAACTACAAAGACGACGATTGGAGGCTGTTCATTGATTCGTCCAAGTTGCGCTTAAAAGCTGTGCTGCTCCATAATGGTAACATTTTACCACAAGATCTTGGTCCCTCTTCTCCACATCAAACTTGGACTAATTGTGGTGAAGTGGGATGTTATAAATACTTATAGGGAACTTAGTGTACTGACTGAGATCAGCTGTGAAGGTATCTATATCTATTAAGAGTAGTGTATTATAGATAACCTTACTTGCTACCACATATCTATATATCTCAGTCAGAATTATTCTGGAATAGTGTGATGCTACGTTATGTGTCTAGGGTATGTGTATGGTGAAGTGTAAGTCACAACAACAGACAGATAAACAATTTAATTTAATCCACTACTCTTAACAACACTGTGACACTCACATACATATAACACTCTATGAGAATAGCTTAAAGAAGTCACTCGTAACGGTTCAAATAACAATATGTATTCATTACTAGCATGAATGAATATGTGTCCTGATTCAACTACAAGGGAACCAGGAATCACAATCAATTTAAATTACAAGTTATGTACAGAATGTATTTAATATGAATATTGTAGTGACATATATTAGTACAAATGTTCTATGTGTGTCAGTTGTGTAGTAGTAAAATGAGGTAATACTGGTTTTGTTTTGTTCAAGCTCTGTTGGTATTTGTCATCATGACTTCAATAGTTTGTCTTTAGGGACCAGTATTGGAGATGTTCACAGTTCCTGATTTTAAGACAAGTAAATTCCCCTCTGAATAGTATTTTTATAAAGTTATTTCAAGATGAGGGGACATAATGTTGAGCTCAGCTGGCCAACTCTGCTTATCTTGAGTGATGGCGGCAGGAAAGGACTCCTCTGCTCGAATTCTCCTCTGGGCTCAGGAGACACCTCACTGATAGCTAAAAAGACCAAGGAGTATGCTGTCCGACTCTGGATTCAGCAAATCTCTGACCAGATGCTGCTCAGTACCATCAAGACCACTGTCCCTGAAATCAAGAAGGATGTACCTTCTACTTCATAACTAATTTATATTCTCTTTTACACTGATCACAATACAGCACAAACATTGCGTTCAGAGCGTTAGGCCAACAGTCAGCTTCATCTGAAATACTTTATACCAGCATTACCATCCTTAATGGTCACTACGCCTCTGCACTTCCAGCATTATTTCTTTCTAGTCAATCATCCAGGTGTCAGTGTACTGTTTGGCCATTCCATGCCGTTTTACTTCTCTCCGACACCCTCTGTTCAGGCTGGAGCATTTTAGGCTTTACCTCACGTTTGCCACTGAACTACACATATATATACAGGCATAAATCAACAATTCACATTCAATTTTCATTAAAAGATATTAAATGGTTCAAGCTTACCACAATTCATACGAATAACACAGATACGTTGATTAGCAATGAATTTCTGGCACAAACTGGCACAAACTTCCATCTGCCTATGTTCCAGGCTTTTATTGAGCCAAATATATGCTGGCTTCAACGCACTGATGCTTTATCAAGCTATTTTAAACAAGTGGTTTCGAACTAACGCTCCCAAGTGTGTATATCAGCGAGTCTGACCAATGAGCCCCGTTTCGACAAGTGTTTGAAAAAATGTTACCTTCCCCGTTTCCCCTAACAACCAAGATAGTATTTATAGCCCGACCAATCGTGGTTAGGCTTTCATTTGTTGCGCTCCAATCAATTTGGAGTTTACATGGTAGGCTATTTATGTAACGTAAGGTTTTTTTCAAACACGTTATAAAAAATTTTATGAGCAGAAATGATTTCATGCTGTCAGGCAGCCTCACTATTTTATTTTGGGTATAATTTATTAATTCCTGGACTATTGGCGTAACGTTTTACATATTATTTGTCAGCAAGCCCTAAGGAACCCAATTTTCCCACTTTAAAAGAGCTACGTGGCTGCGTTCAAAATATGTATTTTCTACTACCTCCTGTTTGGAAGATGTGCTGTCTGGGTACTGTTATGTTTTCAACCGTAAACCCATCTAATGTTATCTTTTCTAATAAGAGTCTGTTATGATTTATAAACCTAACTCTGGGAAAGGGTAGTGTATTTTATCACTGTCCGTCTGAAAAAGTTAGTGCTTGTAGACTTACACGCGTGATGCCAGCATTTGTATATCGCGCGTCGCGTGTTGCATGCGTTCCTGATTTTCAGCCCTCCCCTCTCGCTATCCTTTTGTCCATCTGTTCGTTCGTTTTGGTAACGTAATATAATTAATGTTAGGATTAATTTAGGTCATTACGCAGTCTCTCAATGTTTTTTCCAAGAAATACAGCACACGTTTCATTGAAGAAAGCGGGTATAATACAGTAAGCTTTTACTATCAACGTGAAAGCGTTACAATTTGCAGACGAAGCAGAAAACAAGGGGGATTTCGAGTACATTCCTTGTGACAGCAATGTCATTTTACCATTGCTCTTCTCTTTATTAATTTTATTTGTTAGGCTTCATATTACCTAATAATTTATATATGTGGATTAGAATATTTCATGACACCTCCCCTCTTAAAACAGACATTATATGTCAGTCCTTTATTCTATATACACATAGAGAAATTTATTATTATTTCTGGGGTTTACGGTGATTCTCATCACACGGATGGCGGCTTAAAAAATCCGCTCCCAGATTGGTTTTTCCAGATATATATTCAATGCTAAAATTATATGGAGCCAGAAGCAAAGACCATCGGAGTAACCTAGAGTTTTCATGCTTAGCCTGTGCTAAAAACGATAAAGGTTTGTGGTCAGTTTGCAACTTAAATGCCTTCCCATATAGATAAATATTGAATTTCTTTATTGCCCATATTACTGCAAGACATTCTTTTTCGCTAGTTGAGTAGTTGATTTCAGCTTTATTCAACTTTCTGCTAGCATATGCCACTGGGCTTAATTCCCCATCCAATGCATCTGATTTCTGTAGTAAAGTTGCACCTAACCCAATATTACTTGCATCCGTCCTTACTATGAATTCTTGACTTAAGTCAGGTAATTTCAAAATGGGTTTACTTGTGAGCTTTTCCTTCAATTCTTGGTAAGTCATTTCACATTGTGGTGTCCATGTAATGCGATCTGGAAGTCCTTTACGTGTCAATTCCGTTAAAGGTGCACATATGGAATTAAAGTTTTTGATATACTTCTGGTAGAAACCACATAATGAGACAAAGGATCTCACGTCCTTCTTGGTTTGTGGTCTCGGGGCTTTCTGTAGTTTCTCTAAATTCTTTGGGTCAGGGGTCATGTTTCCCTGATAAACTGTGTGTCCCAAAAATTCCAATTCTTTACATCCAACGCAACATTTGGTTGGTCGGGCTGTTAAATTTGCCTCCCTAAGTCGATCAAACAGCATGTTCAGAGAGTCAATGTGTTCCTCAAATGTTTCTGTTGCTATAAGGATATCATCCATAAAATTTGTTATACAGGGATTATTCAGAGGATCCAATAATTTTCTCATCATTCTAGAGAAGACACTAGGTGCATTCTTCAATCCAAATGGCAATCTATTAAACTCATAGTGTCCTTCTGAGGTACTAAAAGCTAGGTATGGTCTAACCTCAGGCTTTACTGGAATCTGATAGTATCCTTTACTCAGATCCACTTTTGAGAAATATTTAGCTTTATTTAGTCTGGCAAACAGCTGATTTGTATCCGGCAATGGATCCACCTGTCCTTCTGTAATAGCATTCAGTCTCCTGTAATCTATACAGAGTCTATGTTCTCCAGAGGGCTTCCTTAAAAGTACAACACCGGAACTATACGAAGATTCACTGTGCGAAATAATTCCTTCCTTCAATAGATAGTCTATCTCTTCCTTCAAAGCTTTTTCCTTAGCAAACGGAATCGAATATGGTTTCATACAGACAGGTGTGGAGTCTATGAGTTTCATATCATATTCCAATAGGTTTGTATGCCCTGGTCGGTCTGTTAACACCTCTGCATGATTATTTAGAACCTGTTGCACTCTCTCTTTCTGAGTTTTCGTTAAATGTGTACTGATTTTCACCTGTGCTGCTGTCTCACAGGGGTGTAATGGATATTCAAATGATGAAAGTGGTTCCTTTTTCATCTCCATGGCGATGGACAAGGTCAACAAGTGTGTCTCTTCCTGATGTTCTCTTTCCAAATATTTCTTCAGGAGATTCACATGATAGATTTTTTCTTTCCCCTTCTTATCTATCTTATAATTTGTTCTAGACACCTTCTCTAGAACTGTATATGGACCCTGCCATCCAATTTGTAACTTATTCTGACTCCCAGGCAAAAGAAGCAGTACTTTCTCTCCCACAGCCAAATTTCTGTCTTTCGCCTTCCTGTTATAATAGGCAGCATGTTTCTTCCTGGCTTGTTTCAAATTTTCATTGGCAAGTTTCCAGCCAGTTTTTAACCGAGTGGTCAGCTCATTCACATATTGGTATGAAGATGTAATGTTTTCCTCTGCCTTTTCATCAGTCCACGTTCTTAACAAAGCTTCAAGTGGACCTTTTATTGGCCTTCCAAACAATAATGTTGCCGGGGCCATACCGGTTGAACTATGGGGTACCTCCCGATAAGCAAAGAGGGCGGCGTGCAGGTACTGGTCCCATGTATCTGGTTTTTCGTGTGCCAACTTTCTCAGGATCGACATCAATGTGCCGTTAAATCTTTCCACTTGGCCGTTCCCTTGGGGATGATACACACTACAATGGAAGTGTTTGGCCTGGAAGATCCTGAAAACTTCTTCAGTTAGTTTCCCCTTGAACTGAGAGCCATTATCAGTCAAGATTTGATTGGGAAAGTCTAACCTTGTGAAAATTGTGAGCAATGCCTCTGCCACATGTTTTGAATCAATCGATGACAGGGCTACTGCCTCTCCCCACATAGAACAAGTGTCCACCAGAGTCAGAATGTAGCTGTTCCTTCTCTTGGTTCGGGTGAGAGGTCCCACAAGATCCACGGCAACTCTCTCAAAGGGTGTTCCCACTATGGGCATTTCCCCCAGAGTTGCTGGTGCAGTCCAATGTTTAGGTGCTACTCGTTGGCACTCTGGACAGGATTTTACATATCGTTTGATATCTTCAGTTATTCCTGGCCAGAAATAGTGACAAGCTATTCGCTGTCCTGTTGCGCTGATTCCCATATGACCACTGAAGAGAATCGCATGCCCTAGTTCCAACACTTTAGTCCTATATGAAGTGGGAAGGACCAGCTGTCCGTGACCATTGGATTCAGATCCAGCCTTCCTATATATCAATTTGTTCTTCATATAAAACTCTCCCTTGCCTGGAGGTGTATGAGATTTGGGCAACTTCTTGAAACATGGCTTGAGTGTTTTGTCCTCAGCCTGTGCCTTCCTCATCTCATCTGGGTGAGTATTTATTGGATTATCCTCCTCCTTCTTTGTCTGTGATCTGGTCTGCACTGTTGCCAATATCACAGGTCTCTTGGGATTCCCCAAGAAGACATATCTACACCCCAATATTAGAGGGTAGATTGGCTCATTTATCACTGCTGCTTTTATGATTCCTTCCACATATCGCGTTTTCACTTTTATACGGGCGACGGGAAGTGTCATGGTAGCTACATCCTTGGTTGCAGTTTGAATCTCCACTGTTTCTGTGGTGTATTGATCGGCATGCACCAGGTGAGAACTCACAACGGAATCGTAATCTAAACCGGTATCATATAAACATCTTATAGTGACACCATTACAAATGACATCTTCACACACTGGGGGGTGGTATGGTTCCTGTAATTCTTCAGGTTTGCCCTTCTTTTCCTTTTTCCCCGATGTCATAGCAGCAAAATGAGGAGGTTTCCTTCTACAATGGTCAGTGTCATGATTGTTCATCTTACAATTTTTACACCACCTTTTTCCTTGGTTGAAAGATTTTCTTTCATCATATTTCCTTTCATCGAATTGTGGGAATTTATTTTTATTGTCATACCGTGGCCTATCAAATTGGTGCTTACCTTTATTTTGATCCCTAGGATCAAATTTATTAAAGTTCTGTGGTGCCCTGAAGTTATCCACCTGTTTCTTTTTATTACCTGTTACCTCTGCTTGAGCTGCTTGATACCTTTCAGCAACATTTAGCAACTCACCCAGCCTCTCTGCACCTTGTTCCATGAGAAACTTTCTCAGGTCTGGAGCCATGGACTCTCTTAGTTGCTCTATAAGGACCATTTCCTTAAGATCTTGGGTTTTCCCCAGAGAAGTCCATTTCTCCAAGTATGTCTCGATTCGTGCAGAGAACTGGTGATAGGTTTCACCTGACAGTAGTTTAGCATTCCTAAATTTTTTTCCTGTAAAACTCTGCATTCTTTTCATACCTTAACAAAAGAGCCTGCTTTAGCATGTCATAATTTTCCTGATCACCTCTGCTCATTTTTGCAAAAACTTCATAAGCTGCCCCACGAAGTCCCTGAGATAACTTTAAGCTCCACCTTTCTCTCTCCAACCCATACGTGGTAGCTAATAGTTCGTACCTATTTATATAGCTCTCAATATCATCGTCTTTCTCAACAAAATGATCTAAATGAAAATTCATAGCTGAGGTTGAGGCTCCCTGAGTAACCGTAGCATCAGAGGCAAAGGGACTGGCACCATTTTCAGGAGCATGGCCTTGAAACTCAAACTCCCTTAGTCGTAACTCATGTTCCCTTTGTAATCTCTTCTCCTCCTTTTCTGCTTCCCTCTCTGCAGCTAATCTCTTCTCTTCTCTTTCTGCAGCTAATTTCTTCTCTTCTCTTTCTGCAGCTAATTTCTTCTCTTCTGCAGCTAATCTTTTGTCTTCTCTTTCTGCTTCCAATTTCTTAGCCTCAGCCTCAATCTGCAACCTCTTAGTCTCAGCCTCAGCTTCAAACTGTAACTTCTTAATTTCCCTTTCAGCCTCTAACCTTCTTTCGGCTTCAAACCTTCTTTCTTCGCGTTCAATAAATTTGTCACATTCCGTAGTAACATAGGCAACCATAACTTGCCCATCTAATCCTAACTCTTTTGCAGTCTGAACCGCAGCAGATCGAAATTTGGCCAGGTCCGCCATTGTCTATTATGTAAATTTATACAATGTCTAACCAACAATTCAATCTCTAATGGACAACACAGGCACCGTGAGCTCAACCTTATTTAATTCCACCCAAGGATACCTTTTAATTCTTATATTCCCTGAAGTGAATTACCCCCAATATTTTTAATAGTTAAAGATTCAAAATCCCAAGAGCGAGACCCCAATATATGTGGTGAAGTGGGATGTTATAAATACTTATAGGGAACTTAGTGTACTGACTGAGATCAGCTGTGAAGGTATCTATATCTATTAAGAGTAGTGTATTATAGATAACCTTACTTGCTACCACATATCTATATATCTCAGTCAGAATTATTCTGGAATAGTGTGATGCTACGTTATGTGTCTAGGGTATGTGTATGGTGAAGTGTAAGTCACAACAACAGACAGATAAACAATTTAATTTAATCCACTACTCTTAACAACACTGTGACACTCACATACATATAACACTCTATGAGAATAGCTTAAAGAAGTCACTCGTAACGGTTCAAATAACAATATGTATTCATTACTAGCATGAATGAATATGTGTCCTGATTCAACTACAAGGGAACCAGGAATCACAATCAATTTAAATTACAAGTTATGTACAGAATGTATTTAATATGAATATTGTAGTGACATATATTAGTACAAATGTTCTATGTGTGTCAGTTGTGTAGTAGTAAAATGAGGTAATACTGGTTTTGTTTTGTTCAAGCTCTGTTGGTATTTGTCATCATGACTTCAATAGTTTGTCTTTAGGGACCAGTATTGGAGATGTTCACAGTTCCTGATTTTAAGACAAGTAAATTCCCCTCTGAATAGTATTTTTATAAAGTTATTTCAAGATGAGGGGACATAATGTTGAGCTCAGCTGGCCAACTCTGCTTATCTTGAGTGATGGCGGCAGGAAAGGACTCCTCTGCTCGAATTCTCCTCTGGGCTCAGGAGACACCTCACTGATAGCTAAAAAGACCAAGGAGTATGCTGTCCGACTCTGGATTCAGCAAATCTCTGACCAGATGCTGCTCAGTACCATCAAGACCACTGTCCCTGAAATCAAGAAGGATGTACCTTCTACTTCATAACTAATTTATATTCTCTTTTACACTGATCACAATACAGCACAAACATTGCGTTCAGAGCGTTAGGCCAACAGTCAGCTTCATCTGAAATACTTTATACCAGCATTACCATCCTTAATGGTCACTACGCCTCTGCACTTCCAGCATTATTTCTTTCTAGTCAATCATCCAGGTGTCAGTGTACTGTTTGGCCATTCCATGCCGTTTTACTTCTCTCCGACACCCTCTGTTCAGGCTGGAGCATTTTAGGCTTTACCTCACGTTTGCCACTGAACTACACATATATATACAGGCATAAATCAACAATTCACATTCAATTTTCATTAAAAGATATTAAATGGTTCAAGCTTACCACAATTCATACGAATAACACAGATACGTTGATTAGCAATGAATTTCTGGCACAAACTGGCACAAACTTCCATCTGCCTATGTTCCAGGCTTTTATTGAGCCAAATATATGCTGGCTTCAACGCACTGATGCTTTATCAAGCTATTTTAAACAAGTGGTTTCGAACTAACGCTCCCAAGTGTGTATATCAGCGAGTCTGACCAATGAGCCCCGTTTCGACAAGTGTTTGAAAAAATGTTACCTTTCCCCGTTTCCCCTAACAACCAAGATAGTATTTATAGCCCGACCAATCGTGGTTAGGCTTTCATTTGTTGCGCTCCAATCAATTTGGAGTTTACATGGTAGGCTATTTATGTAACGTAAGGTTTTTTTCAAACACGTTATAAAAAATTTTATGAGCAGAAATGATTTCATGCTGTCAGGCAGCCTCACTATTTTATTTTGGGTATAATTTATTAATTCCTGGACTATTGGCGTAACGTTTTACATATTATTTGTCAGCAAGCCCTAAGGAACCCAATTTTCCCACTTTAAAAGAGCTACGTGGCTGCGTTCAAAATATGTATTTTCTACTACCTCCTGTTTGGAAGATGTGCTGTCTGGGTACTGTTATGTTTTCAACCGTAAACCCATCTAATGTTATCTTTTCTAATAAGAGTCTGTTATGATTTATAAACCTAACTCTGGGAAAGGGTAGTGTATTTTATCACTGTCCGTCTGAAAAAGTTAGTGCTTGTAGACTTACACGCGTGATGCCAGCATTTGTATATCGCGCGTCGCGTGTTGCATGCGTTCCTGATTTTCAGCCCTCCCCTCTCGCTATCCTTTTGTCCATCTGTTCGTTCGTTTTGGTAACGTAATATAATTAATGTTAGGATTAATTTAGGTCATTACGCAGTCTCTCAATGTTTTTTCCAAGAAATACAGCACACGTTTCATTGAAGAAAGCGGGTATAATACAGTAAGCTTTTACTATCAACGTGAAAGCGTTACAATTTGCAGACGAAGCAGAAAACAAGGGGGATTTCGAGTACATTCCTTGTGACAGCAATGTCATTTTACCATTGCTCTTCTCTTTATTAATTTTATTTGTTAGGCTTCATATTTACCTAATAATTTATATATGTGGATTAGAATATTTCATGACACTAATGACGAATTTTGTAAAGGCCATGGATCGAAATGGGGCAGGATTTTATCCCAGACTTAGTGAGGCCAAAATCAAGGAAGGTGTATTTGTCGGTTCACAGATACGTCAGCTCTTCAGAGATCAGCGTTTTGATGATATCGTCACAGGTGATAAAAAGTTAGCTTGGAATGTTTTCCAGCAAGTGGCCACAAACTTTCTAGGAAACAATAAGACTGACAATTACCAAGAGCTTGTAGAAACCCTCTTGCAGCGCTACGAGAGACTAGGATGCAACATGTCTTTGAAATTATACTTTTTACACTCTCATCTGGATTTCTTCCCTGCTAACTGCGGTGCTGTCAGTGACGAGCATGGGGAACGATTTCATCAGGACATTACTACTATCGAAAAAAGGTGCCAAGGGAAATGGAATGCAGCAATGCTAGCAGACTATTGTTGGAACCTTCTGAGAGATGCTCCAGAAACTCATTACAAGCGACAGGCAAAAAGGCGTCGCTGTGAATCATTTCCGCTATGAGCATTATTATCATATATAATATGCAAATGTGTAAAACTTGTTTTACAGATATTTTAAAAAAACTAGAGCTAATCTGGTGTTTTAACGGCCATTTTCATATTCAGCAGCCCAAACAACATAAGGGTAACTTGGTTTAATCTCAGATACACACAAAAAGTCAAAATTTGTTGTCCAGTGTTATTTGTATTATTTATAACATTGTATTGCTGCTATTGTCGTGTAGTTTCCTGTGGTGTCTTAAAAGACAAAGAACGAACAGGGCTACTGGCTACCTCAGGCATGTCGTATAAGGCGACTAATATGAGGTTGTGCATAAGGCTGGTAACCTCATTATATAAAACAAATTGCTACAGAATTCACTGCTGAAAGAGTATGTGAATTCTTGGGCAGGTTTACTGCAAGGGACCAACTGCAGTGGGACTCCACGCTCACAGGGAGCCAAGAGCATAATGATGATGGTAATAGCTGCTATTACCAAGCTGGACAGGTTTGCGCGGGCAGGGGTCAGACTAAAGCAGACACTCTGGTCCTCCAGGTTGGGGGTTTTAGCATAGGACTGACACACCTGTTTATGTAAAAAGAAATGAAGTTACGGAAACGACAACAAATGAACAAACTTTGCTGCGGGACGGACATCTGGAGTCTAAGGCTCGTATGACTGTCAGTGGTGAAAGTCGAAAGGAAGCCACTGACACGAAAACGGACGTCCTGACCGCAAAACGTGAAACAAGAATAGGATTTTGGAATGTCAGGACAATGAACTAGACGGGTAAACTAAAACAGGCCACAGCAGAAATGAGAAACTATAGATTACACATTCTAGGGATAAGCGAGAGCAGATGAACAGGGGCAGGAAAAGTTAAAACAGCAACAGGAGAAACAGTACTTTCCTCTGGAAGAGAGGATGGACAGCACAATGAAGGTGTAGCCATTATTCTACAGAAAGGAATAGAAAGGACATTACTGGAATGGAAACCCATCAATAACAGTCTGATAAGAGTAAGATTGAGAGGGAGATTCACCAACACTACAATAATACAATGCTACGCACCAACGAATGACAGCGATGATGAGGTCAAGGATGAATTATATCAACAACTGCAGAAATAAATGGAAGACACACCTAGATATGATCTTATGGTAGTAATGGGAAACCTCAATGCGAAAGTTGGAACACACTGTCGTGATTTAGTCTGTCTAACAACACGGTCTTCTGCATACTTAGAAGTAAATCTGACCATACCGCACGCCATAAGTAGAGAACTCTCTGATACAATAGCCAATGAAAACGCGTCATTCTTGGTGTGTGTTGTAAAACGTACTAGGCTTGAACATAGAGGTCCATTTTGTGTAACCGATGGTACAATGCCATTTAATTTCATAAAGAATAAAGAAGTATCACCGGAAAGGATTATATAATTCAACAACGGGAATGTTACGCTAGAGGCAGGTGTAAAAACTTTCTCGAATAGTATTTTAGTAAGATAGAAATATCAAGGGAAAGTGCTTCGTTACATCATGGTTAGTCCCAATTTAGCTAGTTAAATCATGCATATATTAAAATGCATTTTGCAAACTAACTAATTAGTTATCTTCTATATAGAAATCAATCACACTCCTGCCATGGAATAACACGTCTGTGAATAGCCAGGCAGTAGACGCTGGGTATCTGGCTCCAATGACTTTAAGAGCACTTGCACCTCAGAGTTCAACAGAGATAGATGATTCATGCACTTCTGGTAGTTTGCAGGATAAAACCTGGAATACAAATAATCACAACCCCTGTATGGTCCAGCACTATTCTGTCCTCACACACAATGGACATAACAAACAGTGTCAGACATTGTGCTAACATATGCACAGGACAATTTACCTCAATACCACTCACAGCCAGTTCACTGTGACTACACTTTCCTTATAAATCCTAAGTTAGATCAAGTTGTCCATGATCCGCTTTCTGTAGCAAAGTTAGATTTTGCTGGGGAGGTTATGATGGTATCCTAAAAGAATGAAATCCGTGTTTGTATTTACCGTGTGAGGTCAAGAAAATGTAGGCCCCTGACTCTATAAATGATGATGATGAATTATGTGCAGGGAACCTAACGCTACCTCCCTAGATCTCACACGGTCACTGTGTTGGCTCTAGTGTCTAGTGTATGATGTACCTAGTCTCTAGGGGAGAAATGAAATGATGGTACACAACACAAAAACACTTTAAGTTACTATGAGGAAGTGAATAAAACCTGTGGTTAAGTTTTTCTTTAAATTAATTTTTTTTTGTACAATTTATTTTGCCTGTCCAGTCATATCGTTTGGACAGGTCTTTGAAAATGAGGACAAGATAGTTTACCTAAAAAGCTTAACTAAAATCATGGACAATCTGCCCAAATAATTACAATGTTATTATATGTATTTCCTATTTGAATGTTCACAGCTTAAATTTATTCTTCTAAGAGGGAGAGTCACTGTGTATGAGGGGCTGTAATGTCATCATACCCCACAAAAGTCCTGAGTATGACTTGAATTACCAAGGTTTATTTAAATCGAAACTGTCAGATGTACCCAGGTCCTTAACATATCACCTGGGGTTTCCCGTTGAAAGATAAGATCTTGTGTAGTTGCAGAAATGTCAATATCACGTCACACACCCAAGCTCCTGCTGTTATCTTTTGACAGCATATGTAAAGTGTAGGAGACTTCTTGGCGTAATCGTCACTCCTCAGGTTTCCTGTCACCAGCTGGCAACAGGAAACGAAACCTCTGCAACAAAAGGACACCCTGGCCTTTTACATCTGATCACTTATTCTTTTATTTAATTTCATACGTGGGTATGGGGTCAGCCTCGCGTGCATTTCAGGTGCACTCATCCCCTAATTTTCATGACTCCCACCTTGCTGGGACCACCCCTCAGGTCCCTATAGCAGATACGCCACTGTACGTTTACATAGTTTTCCTCAATAATATAATGTGGGGTAACCACATTTCCTTTTATATATTTTTCTCATCTTTTTCTTTTATATATGAATGCTTCAGGCATGTTGAACAGTGTTCATGGAACACAGAGGCTTACTAATATGCTCTAATACAATAATATTCAAACATAATCATGACAACATACATTAGTTAGATACATTTCAACGTGAGGTTTCAACAATGTCTGCTCCCGGCACGTCCTTCACTTTTTCCCAATAGCAGTATCTAACTTTGGTAATGGGATTAAACATACTAAATTCCTAAAGCATCCTTACCACAAATCAAGAAATATAAACAAATGACGCTGACTTTGCAAAGAAATGGCCTCAGTTTCCTCTGCTCCGTCCAGACTGTGAAATACTCATATAGTTATTTAATTTACTTTTAAATTTAACACAGCTGTTCTCAGCATATCTGAATCAAAAATACAGTTCAACTGGCAATGAATAGTGAAAGCTTTTTGCTAATATTTAGTAGCACTGGCCAATCGAAAGCTTGCGACTACCAGAATTCAAATGCAGTTTTTTAAAAACCAAAAATAATTCCAAACATACTCTGCGCGCTGGTAGTCGATTGGCCAGCCTGCTTTAGTTATGCCAATGCAAAACGATGTTAGTTTTTGGTAACAATTTTCCTACCGCTCCCCTCTCCTTCTATACTCTTGTTTCCCAAGCTAATTTGAATTTCCTCAATGCCTCTCTTCTAAGCCGGTGTCCCCACTAACGTTAAGGAAAAAAAAAGCAGGAACAACAGTCTGTCTGGTCGTGCGTTCGTAGACATTTAGTATTTTCTTAACCATTTGGGTAATACTGGGACTATCATATTATTTAAAACACATTCTTGCTCAGTGAATTCTAAGCTATACTACCATATATTTTTATGTTCAGTTTCATTATGGTTTTAGATTTTCAATTTTGTCACCGGTCATCGTCAAATAAATATTTTACACAAGACGGCCATCTTCCCCTCTCGCTATCTCGCCAGCATGTATTTTTCAAATAACTAACTTGTTTTTGTGACGTCAGAAACATTACCGCGAGGAGGCAATAAAATTGTCTGCGTGTTTTGCCTCTCTTGGCTTTGTCGCAACGTGTATATATGCATGGCAGAATGTGTCAGGCTAAGCGGGGTTGTGCATGGCGGGTTCAGAATTGGCGTTAATAATTTGTATTGTATCGTGTAACACCATGTTAAGTGTACTTTTGTCTCCTTTGTGCATTAACTTCTTCTGTATTGGGTATCAAGTATGTTACGCTATGTCCATTGATAACAGTTGGCCATCACTGTTACCGTCGAATGTTATTCCTTCAAGTGATAGAGTTAGTGTTATTGATATTGTGTGGTTAAATGATACCACTGATACATCTAAGGTTGCTAATCCACTAGAATGTTAGGTCACCACTGATAATTCTATGTAACTGACCCAGTGGTAGATAAGTGATGAAGGCGTAAATGTGTTCTCCTTATCTAGGCCACGCCCCTCAGGGCTATTTGTAAATATGTCCCTATTGTCACTATGCCTTGACTATTCAAAGTGGGTGTGTATTGGTGCATTCTTTCGTCACAGCACAGTAACACACATAGAAGCCATGTAGCGTAGAACGACTGGTGATGGTTAATGAACAGTTTTATTAACGCTACACACACAGTCACGATGACACTGACCAAAATTACGCATACAGTACAAAGCATAGGCAAGTCAATTCATAAGCTCAAAACACTCCACAGCGCTTAAGTACAGCGCCTAATGGCGCACACCTCATATAAATGCACGTACAACACTCCTAAAGAACTGCGCTCACCGCAGTTATAAATATGGCCTCATAACTCATAGCATAATGGTGCACTCCTCATTGAAGATGTCCATCACGATTTTCCTCAAAGGACTCCGTCCTCCCTGCTCCACCAAGGCTGCTCCCCGGCAGTTGAATAATCATCGTCAGCTATATATATTCAAGGCCTAATCATAAATAGTGGTGCACTTCCTCTAGAAGATGCACATCACCATATTCCTCAAAGGAAAGACTGCGCACATAGCAGTCTGCAGTAATATAACCTGCATAACATCTATATATGGCCTATAAAGTCATGTATTCCTCTCAGACTCTATATATGGCCTAATCTCCTTCACAAAAATGTCTATGGCCTACAAAGTAGTCTCTTGACATCTCGGACTCTTCATAGCACCTAATTGTAGACTTCTTCACAAAAATGTCTATGGCCTACCAAGTAGTCTCTTTACCTCTCGGACTCTTCATAGCGCCTAAATAGACTATACATATGGCCTAAGCAGTCATGTCTTCCTCTCAGACTCTATATATGGCCTAATCTTCACAAAAATGTCTATGGCCTACAAAATAGTCTCTCCACCTCTCGGACTCTTCATAGCGCCTACATAGACTATACATATGGCCTACACAGTCATGTCTTCCTCTCAGACTCTATATATGGCCTAATCTCCTTCACAAAAATATCTCATAAGCTGCATCCACCGCAGTCATAAATATTAATACATACCATCCTCCAATAATCTAACACATGGAAGAATGCATATGCAGGAAGAATATTCAGATACAGGCCTGTTCAAAAAGTCTCCATCAACACGCACTTAGAAAAACCAAGGTTGACTTCCTCCGTCAACACTTTCCACCCGACTCCTAGCGGTCACAAAAACTCCCGCCTAAACAGTCACGGGACTTCGCAGTTCACCCCCGCTCAGTCCCTTCCACGAACTAGTCGTGCGAACTATTTACAGTTCTAACAATACAGAACCGCGCTCATGACGCTATCTGTACCCTATGACCTCTATCATATATTTGTTAACCCAATTCATCGTTAATCAAGCATACAAGCGATGTAACCCTTAGTTTACTGTGACCAACCCATATACAAAGTATCACCTCCCTTTTTAACCTTAACACACTACCAAAAAATGTAAGGATTACTACTAAATTTGCGTTAAAGTTGACAGAATACGTTAATTCAGATAGTTATTTTGCGGCACACTTCCTCAAAATCGTTAATTATAAGTCTTGGCTGCAAAATGTATGCAGCAGATTCTGGTAAAATGTTGGTAGTACGTTTTCGAAACCGAAACTAAAACGCGTGTTAGATTTTTTTTTACCGTGGAATCGTTCTATAGGCTTTAGCACTGCACAAAAGGCAGCGTTGCTGGCGTGTGAGAGCATCACCGTCAGACACAATAGGGCTGGTTTTATATATTATCATTTTATGACTAAAATCTTACTGAAATGAGCGATTATTCTCGCAGATTTTACTACACACCTCCCATCCTAAAACATGCAATCATTAGCAGGTTATAATCTGCGAGATAACTTAACTCAATGAAGTCTTACGCATTTTTCTGATCTTCATCATAAGGATGTATGCTCAAAAAGTCTGCACCTACGTTCCGAGGGCCGGGAATGTATTCTATCGGAAATGAGTATGGCTGCAATAACAAGGACCATCTCAATAATCTGGAATTTTCATGCTTGGCCAGTGACAGGAATACGAGTGGTGAATGATCCGTTTGGACCACAAATGTCCTGCCATATAAATAAATCTGGAATTTTTTTATCGCCCATATCAAAGCCAGACATTCTTTTTCAATTGTTGAATAATTTTTTTCCGCCTTGTTCAACTTGCGGCTTGCATAAGCGACTGGGTTCGATTCCCCATCCTGTGAGGAGGACCTTTGCAACAATGTAGCGCCTAGGCCCACATTGCTTGCGTCACTTCTCACGATAAATTCTTGATTCAAGTCAGGCAATTGCAATACTGGCCTGCTTGTAAGTTTCTCTTTTAACTCCTGGTAAGCCAATTCACACTGTGCTGACCAATTTATTGTATCTGGTTGACCTTTGCGAGTTAAATCCGTCAGAGGAGCACATATAGAGTTAAAGTTTTTGATGTACTTTTGGTAGAAACCACACAACGACACGAAAGATCGCACATCTTTCTTTGTTTGTGGCCTAGGGGCTCTTTTCAGTTTCTCCAGATTCTTGGGATCAGGGGTCATGCTACCCTGGTGTACAGTATGTCCCAAGAATTCCAACTCTTTACAACCAATACAACATTTTGTTGGCCTAGCGGTTAAATTAGCCTCTCTGAGTCTATCAAACAGCATATTCAAAGAGGTAACGTGTTCCTCAAATGTTTCCGTAGCAATGAGGATATCGTCCATAAAATTCGAAATACATGGATTTTTCAGGGGATCCAATAATTTTCGCATCATCCCTGAAAACACACTCGGGCATTTTTCAACCCAAACGGTAACATGTTGAACTCATAATGACCTTCCGAGGTGCTAAATGCTAAATAAGGTCGACCCTCAGGCTTTACTGGAATTTGGTAATAGCCTTTGCTAAGATCCACCTTAGAAAAATATTTTGCCTTGTTCAGCCTGGCAAATAGTTGAGTAGTATCAGGTAGTGGATCCACCTGACCTTCTGTGACAGCATTCAGTTTCCTGTAATCTATGCACAGTCTATGTTCTCCCGACGGTTTCCGCAACAAAACCACACAGGAACTATAAGGAGACTCACTGTGAGAAATAATCCCTTCTTGTAACAAATAATCAATCTCCTCTTTTAAAGCTTTTTCCTTAGCGAAAGGAATAGAATAGGGCCTCATACAGATAGGTGCTGGGTCTATTAGTTTCATATCATATTCCAACAAATTGGTGTGCCCCGGTTTATCCGTTAACACATCTGTATGTTTCTCAAGGACCTGTTGAACCTTCTCCCTCTGTCCTTTTGTCAGGTGATTACTGATCTTCACCTGTGGAAACGTTTCACTGGGTTTCAGTGGATATTCGAATGAGGAGAGAGGGTCATTTTTCATTTCGGTTGCAATAGACAAGGCCAATAGATGTGTTATTTCCTGGATTTGTCTGTCCAGATATTTCTTCAAAAGGTTCACATGATAGACTTTTTCCTTTCCCTTTTTGTCTATCTTATAATTTGTTCTGGATACCTTTTCCAAAACTGTGTATGGCCCTTGCCATCCGATCTGAAGTTTATTGTTGCTGCCTGGCAATAGAAGAAGTACCTTCTCCCCATCGGCAATTTCCCTATCCTTAGCTTTCTTATTATAGTAAGCCGCATGCTTTTTCCTGGCTTGTCTCAAATTATCATTTGCCAGTTTCCAACTAGTTTTTAAACGAGTGGTCAGTTCGTTCACATATTGATAAGATGAGGTAACAGTCTACTCTGCCTTCTCATCTCTCCAGGTCCTTAACAAGGTTACATGTGGACTTTTAATTTTTCTGACATATTATTCAGGGAACTTTTCAGGTCCTTTACATTAGAAGCCTTGTTTTGCGGACGTTTCTTCCTTGTGTCATCACACAGGAATCTACCACTACCGATTCTTTTCGTCGGGTTTTCTCCCCACTTTGAATTCATTGTGAGAGATCTTCTCTCTCTTTTATCTTCCTCCAGTTTACATAAGTCCGACCGAGGGATCGTCGGCTTATTCTGGGGTATAACAGTTCTTTGTACTCGCTGCATAGTGGCCATTGTAAAACATTCGAGTGAAGACTGTCTGTGAAAAGGGGGTTCCCATTCCCCTTGGTCCACATTATTATAATTATTTTTCTTTCCAGGCCTAAGTTTGCCCCGTGGCGTGTCTAGGTCCTGGTTCATTTTCCCACGTGTGGGTGTTCCCTCTTTATTTTCTGGCCCAGGTTTGCCATAATGCTTCTCTTGCATATGGTTATTATTTTTCCACCCTGTGGAATTTTTCTTGCTGCACTGTTCGCAGTCCTCGACAAATTTTCTTATGTCTTCAACTTCTCCGGGCCAGAAATATCCAACAGATGTTCTTTGGCATGTGGTACCCATCTTCTGGTGTTCACCATCTAGAACACGTGTTTGTCTCATAACTCGTGCCCTATATTTCGATGGCACTACTACCTGTCCACACCCGGATAATCCTGCTTTATCCGCCCTGCAAAGCAGTCCATCGTCCAAATAGAAGTCTCCTTTCCTAGGAGGGGTTTGGAGTTTTTGGAATTTCTCAAAACACGGCTTCAGTGACCTATCTTCAGCCTTTGCCTTTCTCCACTGTTTACGAGACATTGTTTTTGGTGGTTCCTCCTCTTTTCTAGGAGTCGACCTGACCTGAAGCGTGGCCATTACTACAGGTTTTCTTCTACAATTTTCGGTGTTATGGTTGTCTATCCTACACCAACTACAATATAATCTACTTTGATGAAAAGGTTTTCTTTCATCATTCCTTCTGTCATTGAAATGTGAGTTTTTATTTTTAAAATCATTTCGAGGCCTATCAAAGTTCTGCTTATATCTGTTATCAAATTTATTATGGTTTTGAGGAGCCTTATACTGATCTACTGGTTTTTTCTTGATACCAGCTACCTCTGCCTGGGCTGCCTGATACCTCTCAGCGACATTTATGATCTCACCCAGCCTCTCCGCGCCCTGTTCCATGAGAAATTTTCTCATGTCTGGAGCCATGGACTCTCTCATCTGTTCAATGAGTATCATCTCTTTGAGATCTTTGGTTTTCCCCAAAGAAGCCCATTTCTCCATATACGTCTCCAACCGGGCGGAGAACTGGTGATAGGTCTCACCAGACAGTAGCCTGGCATTCCTAAATTTCTTTCTATAAAACTCTCCGTTCTTTTCATATCTTAACAGAAGAGCCTGCTTCAACATGTCATTGTTGTCTTGGTCATCCCTGCTCATTTTAGAAAAGACTTCATATGCTGTTCCCCGAAGGCCCTGAGACAACTTTACACCCCATTTTTCTCTTTCTAACCCATAAGTAGTGGCTAATAATTCGTATCTGCTTAAATACGACTCAATGTCATCATCCTTTTCCACGAAGTAATCTAAATGGAACCCCTTGGCTGATGAGGAGGCCCCCTGGCTTGCAGCTGAGTCGAAAATGGATGGGCTAGTTCCATTTTCAGGAGCATGGCCTTGCAGATCTAACTCCCTTAGTCGTATCTCATGTTCTCTTTGTAATCTTTTATCTTCCCTTTCCGCCTCCAATCTCCTTTCTTCTTTCTCTCTTTCGGCCTCCAATCTCCTTTCTTCTTTCTTTGTCTCAGTCTCAAGTTTCTTTGCCTCAGCCTCAAGTTTCTTTTCCTCCAACTGCAGCCTCTTAATCTCAGCTTCTCTATCAGCCTCTAATTGCATTTTCCTTTCCTCAGCTAACCTATGTTCTTCCCTAGTAATAAATTTATCACATTCTGAGGTGACATAGTCAATTACGATTTGACCCTCCATATTCATTTCTTTTGCAGTCTGAATAGCCGCAGATCGAAACTTGGCCAGATCTGCCATTCTGATAAATGCAAAATGTTCTAACAAAGTTTCTAAATAAGTAATATTTTTTATCTAATTAAATCTGGGTTCTGACAGTTTCTTGACTTCCCAAATCTTGGGCAATAATGATTATGGGGATTCCCTGGGACAATAGATTGTTGTTTATGCTAAGACCCAGTGATAAGAGTATAATTGATGTTCTTATCGTAGGTGCAGGTTAATGGTCATCACATTGTTGAAATGCTATTTGCTGGTGTAAGGTGTTATGATTGTCAACTCGCTAACCGACACAGGGTTGTACATACAGGTCACCTGGTCCATAAAGTAGTGAGGCCCTGGACAGGTGATGTTGACAATGAGTGAAAGTATAAATGTCAATTGCGCGAATGTGTGGAATGTTCTGAAGTTGACATGTTGGTTAGAATACACTCATCCACTCGTATGCAAGTCAATGATGTCCTGAACTGCTATTGACGTTTTCATATATTTATTGTGACACATACTCTGACATTACGGTTGACAGTCACTGGAACAAGTTGACACACACATTGTTGTATATGTGAAGAAATACATAGCATCTGGATATAATGGCATGGTCGTAGGCAAGCACATAGTATTCTGATCTGTCTATAGTCTCATTCCTTAGCTGACTAATTGCGTCAGCCAATAAATATTACTTAATAATGGCTCCTTATCAGACCCTCTTCTGCCTAAGTCTTACAAGCCTTAAATCCAGCAAATGTTCATGATAACGATCTTAAACCACCAGTAGTGGGGTTTTATTTTCCTTATAGATAACAGATCTCTATCATCATCAGATAATAAGGTTGTCCCTGTTCTCGATAGATGATTTTATTAAACTGGCAATGAGATCCAAGATGGCTTTACTTTTCAGTGAGCCTCGCTCACCCAAGGTGAAAATATGAAGCATAATTAAAGATGCTGTTCATACATAAATGTCCTGATTGGGCTCTGAATATTCTGCAATTAATAATGCTGGTCACATCAAATAACATATGACTGCTAGGTAGCATATCATCTTCCTTTGTAGTCAATAATAATCTAGGCACGACGAAACGTCTGCCCATCTAGGCATTGCAGAAGGGTACATAAACTGGCTTCGTTACCTTGTTATGGAAATACACTGGCGAATAACTCACACCATCTTTTGGCGTTAGGAACAAACACTGGGGAGGATTACCGACATAACAGTCATATAGAGAATCTATCTCCTTTCCCCAAATAAACCACGGAAAGGTCCCATCTTCGGACTTCCCTGGTACAGACCAGCCATCGCAGAAAAAACATAACGGAAGACCCTTTTCAAAACGCACCCGGTCTGGGCATGCGTTAAAGATAACCTCTGAACTCTATATTCAAGTGGGACAACTATATATTACATTCATACGAAGCAAATACAGAGTATTCGCTCTTTGTCTAGAGTTCTAATCTCAGACTCAAAATATTATTACCAAATATTTCCAAACATAACAAGTATACAAACAAATAAATATCTTCCTATATATATACATTTCTATCTTCATTGTCCCCAGTAATCTGTTGGTAACACCCAGACCCCAATGTATGTAGTACTAGGAGAAATTCACATGCCCGGACAAGCCTACCAATTTATGTAGCAAAGTTAGATTTTGCTGGGGAGGTTATGATGGTATCCTAAAAGAATGAAATCCGTGTATGTATTTACCGTGTGAGGTCAAGCACATGTAGGCCCCTGACTCTATAAATGATGATGATGAATTATGTGCAGGGAACCTAACGCTACCTCCCTAGATCTCACACGGTCACTGTGTTGGCTCTAGTGTCTGGTGTATGATGTACCTAGTGTCTAGGGGAGAAATGAAATGATGGTACACAACACAAAAACACTTTAAGTTACTATGAGGAAGTGAATAAAACCTGTGGTTAAGTTTTTCTTTAAATTAATTTTTTTTTGTACAATTTATTTTGCCTGTCCAGTCATATCGTTTGGACAGGTCTTTGAAAATGAGGACAAGATGGTTTAAATAAAAAGCTTAACTAAAATTGTGTGGACAGTCTGCCCAAATAACTACAATGCTATTATATGTATTTCCTATTTGAATGTTCACAGCTTAAATTTATTCTTCTAAGAGGGAGAGTCACTGTGTATGAGGGGCTGTAATGTCATCATACCCCACAAAAGTCCTGAGTATGACTTGAATTACCAAGGTTTATTTAAATCGAAACTGTCAGATGTACCCAGGTCCTTAACATATCACCTGGGGTTTCCCGTTGAAAGATAAGATCTTGTGTAGTTGCAGAGATGTCAATATCACGTCACACACCCAAGCTCCTGCTGTTATCTTTTGACAGCATATGTAAAGTGTAGGAGACTTCTTGGCGTAATCGTCACTCCTCAGGTTTCCTGTCACCAGCTGGCAACAGGAAACGAAACCTCTGCAACAAAAGGACACCCTGGCCTTTTACATCTGATCACTTATTCTTTTATTTAATTTCATACGTGGGTATGGGGTCAGCCTCGCGTGCATTTCAGGTGCACTCATCCCCTAATTTTCATGACTCCCACCTTGCTGGGACCACCCCTCAGGTCCCTATAGCAGATACGCCACTGTACGTTTACATAGTTTTCCTCAATAATATAATGTGGGGTAACCACATTTCCTTTTATATATTTTTCTCATCTTTTTCTTTTATATATGAATGCTTCAGGCATGTTGAACAGTGTTCATGGAACACAGAGGCTTACTAATATGCTCTAATACAATAATATTCAAACATAATCATGACAACATACATTAGTTAGATACATTTCAACGTGAGGACTCAACAATGTCTGCTCCCGGCACGTCCTTCACTTTTTCCCAATAGCAGTATCTAACTTTGGTAATGGGATTAAACATATTAAATTCCTAAAGCATCCTTACCACAAATCAAGAAATATAAACAAATGACGCTGACTTTGCAAAGAAATGGCCTCAGTTTCCTCTGCTCCGTCCAGACTGTGAAATACTCATATAGTTATTTAATTTACTTTTAAATTTAACACAGCTGCTCTCAGCGTATCTGAATCAAAAATACAGTTCAACTGGCAATGAATAGTGAAAGCTTTTTGCTAATATTTAGTAGCACTGGCCAATCGAAAGCTTGCGACTACCAGAATTCAAATGCAGTTTTTTAAAAACCAAAAATAATTTAAAACGTACTCTGCGTCTGGTAGTCGATTGGCCAGCCTGCTTTAGTTATGCCAATGCAAAACGATGTTAGTTTTTGGTAACAATTTTCCTACCGCTCCCCTCTCCTTCTATACTCTTGTTTCCCAAGCTAATTTGAATTTCCTCAATGCCTCTCTTCTAAGCCGGTGTCCCCACTAACGTTAAGAAAAAAAAAGCAGGAACAACAGTCTGTCTGGTCGTGCGTTCGTAGACATTTAGTATTTTCTTAACCATTTGGGTAATACTGGGACTATCATATTATTTAAAACACATTCTTGCTCAGTGAATTCTAAGCTATACTACCATATATTTTTATGTTCAGTTTCATTATGGTTTTAGATTTTCAATTTTGTCACCGGTCATCGTCAAATAAATATTTTACACAAGACGGCCATCTTCCCCTCTCGCTATCTCGCCAGCATGTATTTTTCAAATAACTAACTTGTTTTTGTGACGTCAGAAACATTACCGCGAGGAGGCAATAAAATTGTCTGCGTGTTTTGCCTCTCTTGGCTTTGTCGCAACGTGTATATATGCATGGCAGAATGTGTCAGGCTAAGCGGGGTTGTGCATGGCGGGTTCAGAATTGGCGTTAATAATTTGTATTGTATCGCGTAACACTACCAAAAAATGTAAGGATTACTACTAAATTTGCGTTAAAGTTGACAGAATACGTTAATTCAGATATTTATTTTGCGGCACACTTCCTCAAAATCGTTAATTATAAGTCTTGGCTGCAAAATGTATGCAGCAGATTCTGGTAAAATGTTAATAGTACGTTTTCGAAACAGAAACTAAAACGCGTGTTAGATTTTTTTTTACCGTGGAATCGTTCTATAGGCTTTAGCACTGCACAAAAGGAACGTTGCTGGCGTGTGAGAGCATCACCGTCAGACACAATAGGGCTGGTTTTATATATTATCATTTTATGACTAAAATCTTACTGAAATGAGCGATTATTCTCGCAGATTTTACTACACTTTCATACAATGATTTGGTCTAGTGGCTGCATCAGTGTATAATTTATTGAAACTGTTGGGGCTCAGGGGACAGTCGAGAACAAGGGCACTGAAGAGGCTTAGTGAAATTGCCGAAAAGGCATCAGGCTGACTGTGGAACAACCGCAATGGGCAATGGAAATTGTGACAATAAACGCTGTGGTACAGAAAACACCAAAATTCTTCTAAGTCCACAATACGCTGAGTTTTTTGGTGTACTAGTGAAAGAGCTGTGACTGAGGGGCAACAGGCGGCGTGTATTATAAGGGGTGTCAGGCACAGAATTTCAGTGGCTAACGCGCAGTGGCTAGACTCGTCGGCTTCGCGCTGGTGTCTCAGTGTGTGTCCTTAGTTGTGATGTGCGACGGAACGAACGGAATAGTTTGTCTTCTCTTTGTTACTTTCACAATTGCCTCCACGGCTGGTGGAGTTGTGGATTTTAAAGCTGCTACCATAAGTGAAATGGGTTCATTTTCGATACAAGACAACAGGAGGCTGAGACGCTTGGGAGTCATGACCCAAGTGGGCCCGCCCCCCTTAGAGTGTAAAGGAGTATATCGGGCCGAAACACATGTCGGACGGGGGGGGACTACTTCTGATAACACTGACTAACAAAAAAAAAATTTTTTTTCTTTCTCTAACACTTCTATGTTTTTCTGGTCAATTTTAATGCGCTGTTTTTAAATCTGCAAACCGTTTTTCTCTATCAGGTCGGGATCTCTAGAAATACGCAATTAAAGTTTTTTAACAACGCATACAGTATTACAACATCATTTGTACAAGAAGTATAACAGTTATGTAGGCTTGAATTTCTTTGCAGTCGACTTTCATCGGTGAATGGCATGTGGTACATCGCGATGAAGCATCCAACAATAATCGGCAAGCAAGGTCACACTCCACCGTCCTTGATAACGTGACTCCATTACGGCGATATCTTGATGGAATCGTTCTCCATGTTCATCGCTGACTTCGCCAAGGTTGTCAGGGAAAAAGTCAAGATGCGAATCGAGCAAATGGATTTTTAGGGACATGTTACAGCCCATAAATCTGTATGCATCTATGCACTGCTTAACAATATGCACATAGTCGACAGATTTGTGATTTCCCAGAAAGTTATCGACGATCGATTTGAATGCCATCCATGCGCGAAGTTCACTACCATGTAACAAGTTCTCGAATTGTTTGTCTGCAATAACTTTCCTAATCTGAGGTCCTACAAAGATACCTTCCTTTATCTTTGCATCGCTAATTTGCGGAAACTTTTCTCGAAGATAAGTGAAAGCTTTGCTCGTTTTATCTAACGCTTTTACGAAATTCTTCATGAGCCCCAACTTTATATGTAACGGTGGTAAAATGATGCTGTCTTTGTTAACTAATGGCTCGTGTATTACATTTTTATGCCAGCGCTGCATACGATCCCTGATAGGCCACACCTTTCTTGCATAATGTTCCTGTCTGTTGCGGCTGTCCCATTCACATAGGAAGCAACAAAATTTAGTATACCCAGTCTGCATGCCCGTGAGAATTGCAATGACCTTTAGGTCTCCACAAATCCGCCATTGGTAGTCATTGTACTTTATTTTTGCCAAAAGTATAGCCATATTGTCATAAGTTTCTTTCATATGAACAGAGTAGGCGACTGGAATTGATGAAAATAAATTTCCATTATGCAATAACACGGCTTTTAGACTAGTCTTGGAAGAGTCGATGAAAAGTCGCCATTCGTTGACTATGTGCTCATGACCGAGGTGCACCATTAGACCTTTTACATCTTTGCAATAGCAAATGTCATCATCCATCTCAAAGTATTGAACAAGTTCTCTGTGTCTATGACGAAATTTAGATATCGGAGTATTGGGCGCCAAAAGATTCCTATCTTTGAGTCGCGAACCGAGTAATTCCGCTTGTCCTTTGGTGAGAGCGAGATCACGTATTAGATCTGAAAGTTCTGAATGGTTAATTAAGTGAACACCATCATTCACCGGTACGTAATCCGAGTCAGAATTAATTTCTAAAGCAGGTAAACTATCACTTTCTGATGGTTCATTCACGTCCAACGGATATTGTTCTGGTGGAACTGGGATCGGACACGTGATTAGATCATGAGGCACTGGTTTCGAAACCGATTCAATATTTGGATAAACCACAGACTTTCTAGTTTTAAAAGTGAAACCATAGATATTTGTCAAGCAGAAGTAACAATCAGTAGCGTGATTTGTCGGTTCACGCCATATTACTAACACTCCAAAAGGCATCGACTTATGCTTCGGCGATTTTCGTAACCAACCTGCCAATGTATTTGCACAAGTCGAACAAACTGCATTTGGCTTCCAAGATTTATTTGCATCATCAACCTTTCGAATTGAAATAAAGTTTATATGCTTTCTTTAGCAATGGTGTAAAGTTTTCCTGGTGAACACGATCAGTAAAATATCCGCACACGTAACAGAACAGATCAGCCGAATTTCTACAACTTCAAAAAGCCATATTTCACTCAGAATTATTTAAAAATACAGTAACTATTTGAAATATAACGTAACATATGTCATGCATCTTTTAGCAGTATAAAAAGTAGAATTATTTTGCATTTTATTAATTTTTTAAAAGTTATATAGTAAAAATGAAACGGAGCAAATAACGGTTTCCCAAAAATATATTTATTCACAAATATCTTAAGAACCCGACGTGATAGAGATAAACGGATTTCAAATTTGAAATCAGCGCAAGAAACTGACCTAAGAACACTTATTCTTATATAAGAAAGAAAAATGTTGTTTGTCAGTGTGATCAGATTGCTTCCTGTTGTATCGCTCTGTAAAGAGTTTCCTATCATCATCACTAAGTAATACCTTAATCAATTCCTTAAAACAATTCCTGTCATCCTTCCTTATGTTCCTGGTAAATGTGTCGTTCCTTTAAGCAATATTCCTTCAAACACTTTGTCAAACTTATAGACGTACTTTGGCCATCATTTTCAATTATTCTACACATTTTACAAGGCTGGCTTTCGTCTCCAAGAGTTTACACATGCAACATACTTCCTAACGCACAAGTGGATTAATCACAGGAAACTTACATAATTATATACATATATATATATTCATTCTTACCCTCAGGCAATACACACAAGCTGTAACAGGCTGTTAATGGGCATCTAGGTCTGCCAGGCAGATGCGGTTGGCAAAGGTACAAGACGTTTACACTTTTACCGCTTTCTTCTGTTCAGCTGTATGTTTAAATTTTGTGGCCTCAATTTATTTATTTTTTTAAATGTAAAACGTTTGCCTCGTTTTGGCGAGGCGCGTCCCGTTCAACCTAGTCGGTTATATTAGGGCGCATGTCCAAATATAAAAGACCCTTAGGTTTGGGTTGTGTTTTTATTTTCACCAAGGGCAAGGTCTTATATACTAGCACATCCGCCGTCTCGGATAGCATGGGGCAAAAAGGGTGTTAAAATCTCAAAATGAGGCATAATTTTGCTCTCTGTTCAAATAGCAAAATTTTTAATATTCATTATCTTTCCTATTTATGGGGCGATTTTGGTCATTTAAAGCTTGAATTATTCTATGAATTATTCTGTATTGATCTATTTACTAATTGTTTAGTTTGCAAAATGCATTTTAATATATATGCATACTTTAACTAGCTAAATTGGGACTAACCATTATGTAACGAAGCCCTTTTTTTCGATATTTCTATCTTACTAAAATACTATTCGAGAAAGTTTTTACACCTACCTCTAGCGTAACATTTCCGTTGTTGAATTATATAATCCTTTCCGGTGATACTTCTTTATTCTTTATGAAATTAAATGGCATTGTACCATCGGTTATACAAAATGGACCTCTATGTTCAAGCCTAGTACGTTTTACAACACACACCAAGAATGACGCGTTTTCATTGGCTAGTGTATCAGAGAGTTCTCAACATATGGCGTGCGGTATGGTCAGATCTACTCCTAAGTATACAGAAAACCGTGTTGTGAGACAGACTAAATCACGACAACATCTACAACCTCAAGGAAAAAGCATGAAAGCGCCTAAACCTCATCTAAACGGCTAGCTAGTACAAATTGGGGAGCGGATAAACAAACCCTTCGTCAACTATATCTCGGCTATATGAGATCAGTGATAGACTGTAACGTCCCCTTCCAGACCATTGTGAGAACTAATACCATCTCATCACTGGACCGTGTGCAGAACCAAGCTCTGAGGTTAATTTGTGGAGGGATGAGATCAACACCAACAGCCGTATGTGAAATAGATGCCAATATAGAGCCGCTGGATATCAGGCGTAAAAGAGTACTGACTGAAGCTGTAGAGAGATACAAGAGACTAGAGAAAGACCACCCAAACAAAGTACTTATTGACACTTGGAAACAAACACGAAGACTGAAACAACTATCTCTCCTGGACATAGCCAACGAGGAAAATGATAAACACTATCTCCCACAAGAGAGAGAATTGGAAAACAAATACTTTGGACCACCCTCTTGGGAAAACTTCCATCAACCAACTGTCAAAACACAACTGATAGATAAAACGGCCAACAAGGAAACACTACCCACAGTCTTGAAGACGTGTGCCCTGGAGACCATAAACATCAGCATTTAAGGCCTACACAGATGGCTCAGCTTTCAAGACCACCTCTTTTGCAGGATATGGCGTCTGCATATGGTACCTGGATGGACCCTCTTATGAGTTCTTTGACTCCTGTGGTAAAAATTGTTCAAATTACGAAGCGGAGGCTAGGGCCATCAAGACAGCCATTGAATTACTACACCAACAGTTTGACCTTATGGAACGAAAGCCATCAGATATAGTGATTTTCAGTGACTCCATGTCTGTTCTGGAAGCACTTAAACAGACTCCATATGAAAACAATGACATTTTTCTTATAGGAAGAGCGGTTCACAACTTGATCACAGCCTACTCCATCAGTGTAACCATACAGTGGATCCACGGACACAGTGATCTAACTGGAAATGAGACAGCTGATGGACTTGCACAAACAGGAGCCTCTAAACAACAAAAGGACAGACCCTGCAGCATGAGAACAGTCAAACAGATTATCAGAAACAACACAAGAGAAATCTGGCTGAACAGATGGGCTAACGGACCGACTGGCAAAAATGTCTTTAATGAAATGACCTACCCAAAAGACAACGACAACATAAACAGACTCAGCAGGAGAAATCAAAGTCTTATCTTTCAGTTCCGAACAGGACACGCCAGAGTCAACAGCCATCTAAACCTATCAACTCTCAGCACCTACCCATGTGTAGACACTGCTCTCATCCCCATGAAACAACCAGACACCTCCTCATGGAGTGTCCATCACTCACAAATGCCAGGAAAAAACTTTTACAGACACCTCTGACAGTCACCAACTCACTAAATGGAACATTAAAACAACTGCATAAAACCTGCACTTTTTTAAGAATGGCATTGGGCTGCCAAGAGTAGACATGCTCAGCAGCTACGGGATAACGACAACAACAACAACAACAACCCTCAGGAACATTATAGAGCAGTGCTCAGAATGGTAAAGACAGCTGTACATTAATTTCGTTGATTTTGAAAAGGCTTTTGACAGTACACATGTGGACAGTTTATAGAAAATACTGAGGGCTTATGGAATTCCAAGCTGCATAGTGTCAATCATAAAAAGCCTCTATGCCAACTTTACGTGTACCGTTGGGCAGAGCAACCTAACCTTAGAGGTGAAGACAGGAGTACGACAGGGATGCCCCTTATCAACCACTCTATTTTAAACAGTCATAGACTGGGTGATGCGCCAGACAACAGAGTGCAGTCCAAGAGGAATAAGATGGACTACATTTTCTACATTGGAAGATCTGGAATATGCAGATGACATTGCACTGCTAGCACATTCACATCAACACATCCAGGAAAAAACGGATAGACTTAATAAGTATAGCCAGCAGGTGGGCTTGAACATCAATCTAAAGAAGACAGAGGTCATGATGCTCAATGTGAGCAACCCTGAGCCCATATCAGTAAGGAATCAGCAACTGGAACAGACAGACACCTTCACATACCTAGGATGCAAAGTAACACCAGACGGCGGAGTAAGCAAAGACATCAACAACAGAATGACCAAAGCAAGAACAGCCTTTTTTAGTCTAAACAACATCTGGAAGTTCTCTCAGTACAGCACAAGCACACAATTAAGATTATATCAGAGCTGTGTGCTTTATGTGCTTCTCTATGGTGCGGAATGCTGGAGAGTTACGGAGAAGGAAATGTCGATATTGTCCTCTTTTCATACAACATGCCTAAGAAAAATTATCCGAATCTTTTGGCCGAATACCATCACCAACCAAGATCTGCTTACTCGGAGCAAGCAAGAGGTCATGCACACCATCATAGCTGGCAGACGCTGGAGCTGGGTTGGCCATGTCCTCAGAAGAGACCCCGATGCCATCACAAGAACAGCTATGCTATGGACCCCTGAAGGAAAACGAAAGAGAGGCCGACCAAAAACAACTTGGCGGAGGACTGTGGAAGCTGAGATGGAAAGAATGAACCAGGGTTGGGGCACTGTACGAAGGATGGCCACCGATCGAGCAAAGTGAAATCAATTTGTTGTTGCCCTACAAGACGCCACTAGGCGTGATGGCCACTGACTGCCTTGACAGTCGGCGGGTAAGGATCAAAGAAGAGGAAGAATAGCTGCTAGTACTCCAACAGCAACTAATGGAATTCACTTACTGATAGCTTTTGTTGTTTTGTTTAAGCCTCTGTAAATGTTATGTCTATTTCTTCAACAATATTTCGCAAGTAATTTGTAAGGGGAATTTGTCATCTCTACGTGACTAAGACATTAATTTTATGTTTCATCTGTGTAATGGAAACTATATTTATTTTCCTGCAATTATTTGTTAAAAGGGTTTTCATTTATTTTGCATAATGTCACTTAACTACTGATGAGACCGAACACCGATTAAGACAGGGATTCTCAACCTGGGGTACGCGTACCCGCAGGGTAAACAAGAAGATTCTCATGGGGGTACGGGGGAAATGTGGTAACTAACTATATTATCCTATTGCAATATTCCAAAAGTACAGGTGCTTTTGAAAAATGAAGCAAATTAGAGAGAGAGAGAGAGAGAGAGAGAGAGAGAGAGAGAGAGAGATAGAGAGAGAGAGAGAGAGAGAGAGAGAGAGAGAGAGAGAGAGAGAGAGAGAGAGAGAGAGAGAGAGAGAGAGAGAGAGAGAGAACGGCCAGTTATATTCTCAAATATATAAATTTTAAAAAAAATGGTATGAAATCAGTTTTACAAGTTAACGGTACACAGGAAACACGGGACGGTTCGGGTTTTACCCTTTGTCAGCCACAATTACAAACAGATGACAAGGACAAGAATTACATATAGGTACTACAAAAACATACGATGATACACCAATCGAGTGATACAAGCAGATGGAAAAAGTCAACAACAACGATGATGAGCGAAAAAAGAACAATACTAATGCAAGAAAATGGTAAAACATGAAAGAAATATCTAAACAAGAAAGTAAATAATCAACGAAACGTAAAAATATAATGAACAAAACTATTAACACAAGAACAAAGTCACTTAGATATATTCTTAGAATAATACGCCAGGATGGCTTGTCCTATATTCTCAGTCAAATCCACAAGCAAGACACAAACTAGAGACTTGAAGATGACTTGCGGGTATCTCTGTCAAACACTGTACCAAGAATAAAATTGTTGGGCGACAAGAAACAGAACCAAGAGTCACATTAATTTATTCTGTGTTCTGATATAAACATTTAACAACTTTATGATACTAAACAAAACAGGTTGTATCCTAATCTAACTAACAGTTCCGTGTACATGGTAAATGGTTGAAAGGGCCGTGGTGCGAAGAAAAGTAAGAAGTACGTAATTATATATGTATTTTTTTTTAATGCTGTTACGTACAGATTAAAGTTTTCTTGATGAAACTTTACAAACGTGTAATGGTCAACTCTAGAATTGATTTCCTTTATATTAAAGAGGGGGTTCGAACCAGTTTACTGAAAACCAGGCGGAGTGGGGTGGGGTTCAGGAAACCGATTAATTTTGAGAACCCTGGCAAAGAAGCTGATTACTGGAAACTGAGTGCTCCTGTTGCACGTGAAAAAATAAAGTAGGAAACGGGAAGTACAGCAGTTATAAGAGAGTGTAAGTGCAGGTTCAACATAAATGGCAGGTCCCGGGAGCGGGGAGTTACTTAAAGTATTTTGCACCTAGGGCGGATCCTTCCTTTGGCACCACCCATCCCCCAAACACAAAGAATCGTAAGAAAAATATGTTACGCTTGTAAGTTTTTAAACACTACAGTATTGTCATAAAAGTGTCCGATTGACCCCCCCCCCCCCTCACCCCTTCCTTTCCTGGTTGTCACCAGGGCGCACCGTTCCATCGCACTCCCTCCCTTAGTACGCGACTGCAGGAGAGAGGGCGATGGAAGTGCGAGAGAGGAAAATATGTATTACCTCTTCTGATAGCAAGAGGTAAAGCCTAAATATCAAGTTACAGACGAAACTTGCAAAACCACGTTATAGTATCCTGTGACTGTTGGATGACATAGTCACTTACATTCTGTGTAACGACACCACAAAACATTGACGTTTTTGTCTCTTCCTGTTCGTCTCCGTTTATTGTTTCTATTAATCTTTCTTTTTTCGTTTTCACTCGATCTCCCTGTAACCTTTCCCTTGTGTCTTTTTGTAACATTTCCCCCGTGTCTTTCTGTAACTTTTCCCCTATGACCTTCTGTAATTTTTCCCTCGTGTCTTTCTGTAACTTTTCCCCTATGTCTTTCTGTAACCTTTCCCTTGTGTCTTTCTGTAACTTTTCCCCTGTGGCTTTCTGTAACTTTTCCCCTACGTCTTTCTCTAACTTTTCCCTCTACGTCTTTCTGTAACGTTTTTCTTACGTCTTTCTGTAACTTTTCCCCTACGTCTTTCCGTAACTTTTTCCCTACGTCTTTCTGTAACTTTTCCCTGTCTTTCTGTATCTCTTTTTGTAACTTTTCCCCTACGTCTTCCACAAACTTTTCCTCTACGTCTTTCTGTAACTGTTCCCCTAAGTCTTGCTGTAACTTTTTCCCTGTGTCTTTCTGTAACTTCTCCCCTGTGTCTTTCTGTAACTTTACCCTACGTCTTTCTGTAACTGTTCCCCTGTGTCTTCTGTAGCTTTCCCCCTATGTCTTTCTGCTACTTTTCCCCTACGCCTTTCTTTAACTTTTCCCTTACGTCTTTCTATAACTTGTCCCCTACGTCTTTCTGTAACTGTTTCCCCGTGTCTTATGTAGCTTTTCCCCTATGTCTTTCTGCGACTTTTCCCCTACGCCTTTCTTTCACTTTACCCTTACGTCTTTCTATAACTTGTCCCCTACGTCTTTCTTTAAATTTTACCCCGTGTCTTTCTGTAACTTTTCCATTGGGTCTTTTTGTAATTTCTCCCCTACGTCTTTCTGTAACTTTTCAAGCGTGTCTTTCTGCGACTTTTCCCCTATGTCTTTCTGCAACTTTTCCCAAGTGTCTTTCTGTAACTTGTTCCCTGTGTCTTTCTGTAACTTTTCTTCTACGTCTTTTTGTAACTTTTCACCCTTGTCTTTCTGTAACTTTTACCCTACGTCTTTCTCTATGTGATTTCATTGACGAGGACTATGATCTAACAGACAAAGCATGTGATGTTGATACTATTTTTGGTGATCATAATCGACGGCTCTGCACTCCAGGCAAACTCATAGGTGCTCAGTCTCCCTCAGCAAATGTCGAAGGGTATGAATAGAGCCCCTTGATGTATAGAGAGTTACGCGAACTATGTCAGAATCGAAAACGAGGCTGAACGACGTAGACGCCATTTTCGGCTGGACAATACCAGATCTAGTAGCGAGAATAAGCATCGAGTAAGATGCATCTATACATCAGGGTAGTCCCCAATTTAGTTAGTTAAAGTCTGCATAGATTTAAATGCATTTTGCTAACTAAACAATTATTAGATAGAAAGGTAGAGATAAATTAACAGTATAATTCTAACTTTAAATTATCAAAATCGGCCCAGAATTAAGAGAGATAATAAATATTTAAAATTTTGCACATTGAACAAGAAGGCAGAAATCGCTTCAGTTTTAGATTCCTAACGCCGTTTTTACCCCATGCCATCCGAGAGGGAGGGTGCGGTACTATAAAAGTCCTTGAACTTGGCTGAATTGAGGCCACAACTTTTTTAAACACGAGCTGAACAGAAGAGAGCGGCAAACATGTGCTGTCAAATACTTTGCCACTGTATCTGCATAGCAGACCTAGATACATATTAATAGAATGTTACAGCTTATGTGTATTGCCTGAGGGTAGAAAGAATATATATATATATATATATATATATATATATATATATATATATATATATATATATATATATATAACTATGTAATTTTCCTGTGATTAATCCACTTGTGTGTTATGAAGTGTGTTGAATGTGTTAAGAAAAAAAAATACAGGATGAGTGTGCTGCCGGCTTGAACGCAAGCATGTGTTGACTTTTAGAGACGAAAGCTAGCATTGGAAAATGTGTAGAAAAATTGAGAATGATGGCAAAATACGACTGTAAGTTTAATAATGCATTTGAATGAGTATTTCGTAAAGGAAAGACATACTGATCAGGAACATAAGAAAGGATGACAGGATTTGTTAACATGTATTAATCAAGGTGTCACTTAGTAGTTTGTATTAAACCAAATCATTGTATGGAAGCAGATCATGGACAAAATGGATCTAACGTAGGATTTATAAGGAAAGTGTAATCACATTGAACTGGCTGTGAGTGATACTGAGGTAAATTGTCCTGTGCAACTGGTAGCACAATGTCTGACACTGTTTGTTACGTCCATTGTGTGTGTGGATAGAATAGTGCTGGACCATACAAGGGTTGTGATTATTTGTATTACAGGTTTTATCCTGCAACTACCAAGAGTGTACGAGACATCCACTTCTGTGGTCCAAACGTTCTCAAAGTTACCTAGAACTAGTCACCCTGTTTTCCCCGGCCTGGAGATCCAGACATTGTGTGATCCTGGCTATAGTTGGATGCTTCTAATTTTACCAGATAAGTGGAAACACAATTCCACTACTCAGCCTATCCAGAAAACATTATCAATACAAATAAAATACAATTAAATACAATTAACAAAAACAGTTTGAGTGATGACTCATGAAGGACTTTATTAAACTAAAATACATCACTTCACAGTCCAGCGAAAGTGATAACTATATGTTAAATAAATAATTGATATTTGAAATACAACTTTATTATATTGAAAGATTGTGGAAATGACATTCCATGTGTATTTATTTTTATTTTGTAAAAACCTTTGAAATTCTTTATCATTTTCCTAACCGAAAAGAGAAACGGTATAGGATCAATAAATTGTAAATATATTTATATACTCATGGAAAAAAGTAAGTGTGCAGCACTCAACAGGGCACTGTGCGTGTCTTCTTGGGTGAACTCAAATGCAAGTTGGCACACATTTCTGTGTGAGTGTTGTTCACTTACCCGTGCAATTACAATTGGATCGCACTATTCATGGGGAGATAATCACGGTGCAAGATAAATCACGTGAAAAGTGCCGTAGGGGAGAATTTATCACAGATAAAAGGAAGGTAAGTGTGTAGCTCTAATCACAAGCATGTGAAAACATAATCGTTGAAATAGAGAGTACCAAGAGTCCAACAGAAACATCTTTTTTGACAATGCCAAGATTGAACCAACAACAGCTAGCAATAGCTAGAGGGATGTTAGCTGCTGGAGCGACTATATTAGCTGTATCACAACATTTCAATGTTCACAGGAACACTATATCACGCATTCAAGCTCGTTTCCACCAAACTGGATCCACTGGATCCACTGCTGATCGCCATAGAAGTGGCCGACCACGAGTTACCACCCCTGCACAAGACCGTTACATACGCCTTATGCACTTGCGTAACACGTTTATTCAGGCAACATGGACTGCCAGGAACATTCCAGGTTTAAGACCCGTGTCGTGCAGAACAGTGCGGAATAAGTTGACATACACGGTACTGAAATCAAGATTTCAATTTTTCGTGGGGATGCCACACTGACTTTAGTTTTTATCTTTCTTTTATGACACTTTCACTAAAATCAAAGTGATCACTTGGTCTTTTATTCAATATTCAACCACATTGTGTGCCAACTTTTATTTCATTTCGTCCATGAAATCACGCACAGTGCCCTATAAAGTGTTGCACACTTACTTTTTTCCATGAGTATATAATCAGTCTTGCTTAATTATTAAATTTGAGTTAAAGTTCTGGTTGTTATATATATATTACATATTTAGTTAATAAATTAATCCCCTAGCAGAGTTAATAAAAATATAATAACCATTATTCAAGGGAGGATCTTGAGAGGCAGCACTGTCGTAGATTTCCGATAGGAGAATTAAGACTAGGTTTGGTCCCTTCTGAATAGGTTTGAATGGGTGATAGACTCAGTGAGAGTTAGTGAAAGGTAATAGAATTTCCACACACGTGAGATGATAGATTTGATATAGTGGCTGTCTCTGAAAGCGAAAAGAATTCTTCTCTCTCTCACCTATCTTCTACAACAGTTGTTACAGCGTCAGACAGACTACACCAATATACATATTACGTATATTTCTATCACTCACAGGCACGCACATACACGTGACGACAGGTAAACACACAGACGTGGGAAAAACTATAACAATGATATATATATTATCTAGAACGAGCTGACCAAACACGATTATTAAGTTCAAGAGCGATTTTATTATCAGGAAAAATCGGCTCACAACATCAAAGAAAGTACATCAAGGAAAATACATATACACATAGTCATAAAAAATCAAGGAAATGTTGCAAGGATGATAGCCCCGTTATAGTGTTAACTCTAGGTTTAGCCCGGCCCCGTTAAGAGAACAGATGATGGCGCCCGAGTCACAGATACATAGAGTTTGAGTCTAAGAGTTGTCTTTGTTTTATCTCGTAATTATATGCACAGAGTTTGAAAAAAATCTGATTTAACCTAAGACAAAAAAAACAAGAACTCTAGCCTTAGCAACAAATTATGCAGATTGGAAAAAAAAAATTAGGACAGCAACAGGGTGTCAAAGATATAATAGTGAAAATATCACTCAGACCAGCGTACACTCATTCATTCCGCCATGGCTTCTCATTCAGGTACTCACGACTTTGCTCGCTGCCTCTTGGAACACATTGATTTTAGATTTTCACACAGACTCAAAAAATGCAGTCTTCTGCCAAGAAGTCCCCAGTTCCAAAAGACGTATTTAACTTGGAGTCTCCGGGAACGACTACTTGGGTATGCAAATTTGTTCAAATGTCTGATTAAGTCACCCAACAATTATTCCAGGCGCGGGAGTTAGCAGAGCACAGTGTCAATAGCGTAGGTTTCTAAAAAAATGATGAATGTCAGGTCGGTGCCTTCCCTCAGTATAGGATTCACTTTAGTCACACCACAGATTTGTCCACAAGATATAATCTAGTCGGGAAATGATTGTTAATATTCACGCCACCAGGCAGCAAATTATATAGAGTTTCTAGAAGAAATTAAGTGCTGGCTCCAAGGTCCAGTATTTATCATTACAGTCTTTGAAAACCCGTTATAGGGATATTAGTATTTCTGTCTAACTTGCACCGTCAGATCAGTGTTACTTGAGAAAACCCACGTGGTTCAAAATAAGGACTGTCTATTTCTTCACAAGTATGGAAACTACTACTAGGTGCTGGTAAAGTTAGGGTCACCCCAAAACTTTCACTGTGTGGAGGAAAAATAACACATATAATATAATAAACAGAATCTGTACTGGTTAAAACTTACATTTAAACTTGCAAGCAGAGAGCTTTGCTTATCATTTAAACTTCCCGTGACGTAAGTTATATTTAAAAATCAGCAATCCTCATAAATTAAGAACACGTGCGTATTCCGTCACCATTCATGAGGCTGGATTCTAGAGTTTATACGTTAGTTTAGAAAAATACACTCGACTGAGTATTAGCAGTTAAATTAAATTTATAAATAGCTACAATTGCCGTTATAAGCTAGAAATTTTAATTTTATTCTGCTTTCCACTGAATGCTTCCCTAGAAAATATAATAGCCTACCACTTTATTTCTCTTCTGCGCTAAAGAAATAGATTAAAATGAATTAAGCGATTTAACACTTTAACACTCACAAAATCTATATATCTATCATATTAATTACCTCAACCACAGAATTACAGGTAGTCGCACAACTTAAGAATAAAAATGCTGAAAATATTTCTGGAAGTCTAGAAGTTCGACAAATTGCCGAAACAAACTGAGATCTTCGCTAACAGCTATTCTGTTTTCGAGCGACCTATCTACTGTGAGTCTATGAGCGAGAATGAAATTAAAGTTTCAAACTTGGCCAATATCTTAAAATCAGACAAAGGGCCCAAACTATTTCGCCACGCGAAATTATCTCCCCTACTCCCAACATTTACGTCCGCTTAACGCGTGTCGTAACTGTCACCTACTGACCACGATGTACGCGTGTCAGTTTCAAATCCCAGACAGCCTGACTCCATTTCAGGGCAGTTTTCACACTACAGCTGACCATGGCCCAAGTGAGCGCCGTGTCAGTTTGGGATTTTCCAGACAAATGTCTGGATACTGACCGGTGCAGATGTAAAGTATCACACCTCACCGGGACTAATGCCGAGAAGAAAGCTCGCGCGCTCGGTGAGAATGTAGACGATTTGCTACGTCCTATGTTCAGCGAACCGACTTATCACGCCTTCTGACGCCCTGCAGCCCTGACATCTACGTAATATCGTCCTAGCGCGATTCTCAGTTTTGAGAAAGAAACAGGTAAAGTTTGCGAATTATATGAAAATAATATTCGCAAAACGAATGGATGAAAAATATACAGGAAAAAAAAATACAGAGATAATAAAAGAGAGAATTTGGGTGAACGAATAGGAAGAAAATGTAGGAAATTAAATGAATATAAACCCTACGTGACAGAGCCTCCCCCCTTTAAGATATGGAAGCACTCCATGTCTACGTTATGGAGTTTAATTTCCTATAACCGTAGCTTCGGGGTGTCTGTCCTCTTCCCTCTCCTCTTCCCCCTCCATCTCTGTCCAATTCCTACTCAAGTCCACTCCTCAAAGTTTCCTTCCCCTGGAATGTCTCATATGCGCGCTTGAAAGAGCGTCGCCGCTGCTGACATTTTTGAAAGATTTCCTGTGATAGCGGTGGAATATCCCTGCCACTATCGTCATCTTCGTCAGTTTTGGCGATCGTCAGGAGATGGTCGGAGGTTGGCACTGGTTTTTCCAAGTATCTCTTTAAGAGATTTAAATGGAAAACCTTCTCCTTTCCTTCAATAGAGATCTGGTAGTTAGCCTTAGAAATCTTTTTCAGGACGGTAAACGGCCCTTGCCATCCGATCTTCAGTTGGTTGTTCTCGGTAGGGAGCAACACCAAAACTTTCTCTCCTGCTTCCAGTTCTCTCTCTTCCGCGACTTTCCTGTATCGGTTAGCGTGCTTGGTGCGTGCTCGCTTAAAGTTAGTCGTTGCTAGGTCCCACCCTAGTTTCAACCGTTCCTTTAAAACCGACACATATTTACTGGCTGAGACAACTGTCCATCAGCCTTCTCGTCTGTCAGAGACTGAAGTAAGGCTTCAAGCGGGCCCTTAATGGGTCTGCCGAATAAGAGTGTAGCTGGCGGAAATCCTGTGGAAGTATGAGGAGATTCTCTGTAGCCAAATAATGCTGCAGGAATACAGAGATCCCAATCTTCAGGTTTCACTTGTGCCAGCTTACTTAGCATCATGGTGAGGTTTCCATTAGCACGTTCCACGAGCCCATTTCCCGCCGGAGTATATGGCTTAGTGTGGATGTGTTGGGTCCTCAAGATCTTAACGATCTCATCCATCAACAGGTTTCGGTATGGAGATCCATTATCCGTCAACACTTGCTGAGGGAATCCCAACCGAGTGAAAATCTGCACGAGGGCTTCTGCGACATGCTTGGCATCTGCGCATGTTAGCGGGATAGCTTCTGCCCATAAAGTGCATGTATCGACTAAGGTCAGGATGAACCTGTTCCTTCTTTTAGTCCTTTCGAAAGGCCCTAAAATGTCGATCACAACCCGTTCGAATGGTGTTCCCATTATTGGCATTTCACCCATGTGGACTGGGGGTGCCCGTTGCTTGGGTGGCACACGTTGGCACTGGGCACAGGATTTGACATATCTGATGATATCAGTATTCACTCCTGGCCACCAATAATGAGTGGTTATACGTTGGTTTGTGGCGTTCTGTCCCATATGTCCGCTAAAGGGAAGAGAGTGCCCCATTTCTAGGATTTGGCTTCTGTACTGTTTCGGTACTAGGAGCTGGTTGTAACCTTGGTCAGGCTTGCCCGTTCTCCGATAAAGTACGCCATCCTCAGAAAAAATGTCCCCGTGCTGTTTGGGTTCCTTCGCCATGGGCAGTTTCCTAAAGCAGGGTGCCAAAGTAGGATCCTTTTGTTGCGCTTCTTTAAGTTCCATAGGTAACAAATTAGGCGCAGGCTCCCGTTCCTTCTTGGTTTGCCCTCTTGTAGTTACAGCTGCCACAATCGGCTCTTCCGGTTTCCCAATACACACGTATCTCCCGCCAAGTATGACTGGGTAGATGGGATCATCCATAACAGCCGCTTTGATCACACCTCTGACAAAGTCAGAGTGTATCTCCACCAATGCGATGGGAAGCGCTGTAGGTGCATCACTCTTACGAACTCCACAAAGTTTGACGGTCTCTCCTGTCTCTTGACCGGGTTTAACCAGGTTTCTGGCAACAATGCAATCGTAAGAAAGCCCCGTGTCAAATAAGCAAGAAGTTTGAGAACCGTTCAAAATAACAATACCTCGCGTTGAGGGTCTATCCCCAAGAGGTTGGGAATCACTGTCAATAATTCCGCCTTGCGAGACTGTTAATAAGCATCCGATGCGTTTAGGCTCGGTGTGCTCGGTCTGATCATATGTCCCGTGCTCAGGGGTTCTCCCTTTGCCACCTTGTCCTTTCTGGCTACGCTGCCATGTAGGGCGGTCGGGTTGATCAGACTGTTTGGGGTGGTTGGGGTACTTGTTCTTGTAGAACTTGGATTTTTCAGGAGGGGGGTTTTGAGGTCCAGTTTCTCTGTGGTTGTTTTGGTTAGAAGCCTGAGAAGATTGCTCTAGGTTATGTTTTCGAAAATGCTCCTCTGTCGGTTTCCGCTTTGTGGCCGGTAGTTCAGCCAGCGCATTGTGATAACGCTCAGACTTTTCCAAAATGTCTCAAGTTTTTCTGCCCCCTGCTCAGCGAGAAATCTCCGGGTATCAGCAGACAAAGTGTTCTTTATTTGTTCAGTTAGAACAAGTTCCTCAAGACCTTCATAGGTAGAGGGGAGCTGCGAAAGCTCAAGGCACTTTGTTAGATATCCCTTAAGACGCGATGAGAACTGGTGAAAAGTTTCAGAATTCTCTTTCCGGCTGTTGCGAAACAGTTGCAAAAACTTGCGAGCGTTCATTTCAAAGCGCTCCAGTAACGCTTTCTTCAACACATCGTAGTCGTCTTGTTGGCTACTTTCCAGCTTAGAATAAACATCATAAGCAGAACCTTTTAGGGCCTGGGAAAGTTTCATATTCCAACGCGACCTCTCTAACCCGTACAGAGTTGCAATTTTCTCAAATTTTTCTAACCATGTGTCAATCTTCTCATTTGGACAAGGAAAAGATTCAAGAGTGAAAGACATAGCATTTAGTTGAAGAGATTGAGTGTTAGCAGGGTCAGTTAAGGAAGAATGAGGAGAAGACTCTCCATTGCTGGAGGTAGAGGCAGCACCACGGCTTTGGAACTCTAGAGTCTTAAGCGCCAGCTCATGCTGTCGTCGTTGCTCATGTTCTCTTTCCTCATGCTGTCTCACCTTCTCTCGTTCCTCGTGCTGTCTCTCCTTCTCTCGTTCGTTCGCCCTGCGAATTTCCATTTCCTCATCCATCTTCTTCTGCTGTAATAGCCGGTCTTCCGCTTCTTTCCTCTCCGCTGCTTCTTTTTCCTCTTTAGCTTCAGCTGCTTTCCTCTCCGCATCATATCTCTCAAGTTCGTCCCTGACAAAAGCTTTCGCTTCCTCTCCTTCCAGTCCCTCCTCTCTCGCTTCGTCCCTGAGGAGTTGTCTAAGCTTTGCCCTCTCGGCCATATTATGTCAATGACTGAGACTAGTGGAGAAAGAAAATAGGAAAAAGGATACACTGGTTCCTACCACTTACGAGAAAAAAAAATTACCAAAAATCAAAAGATGATATCCTTAACCCTGGGATACCTCCTCCAAAATAAAATCTAACTATCGCTGCTATTATCGGCAATAAAGCACTCAATGCAAAACACGACTACGCCAAATAAATGGTAGTTAAGATTACAACTGAAAAATAAGTTGCTACAGTGGAAAAGCAAAAGAATATTGCAAAAATTAAAGAGAAAAATAATCCCTTAATTTTTAAAAATCCACTATAAGTTCGCCCCTGAAGTCAGATCGGGTAAGGGAGGGAATTAATCTGGACAAAAAGTCCGAAACACACTCCTTAACTTAGTTCAAACGCCGTTCTGCCTCAGTACCCAGTGAATGTTATACACTCACCACTTTACCAGCATTTAGTATTACAATCAGCAGTTAACATATATCCCGACAAAAACAACCTGTAACCAAAATGTATATTATTCAAAGATGCTGTGGAAAAAAAAAACTTATTAGTTTGTGTGGTCAGCACGCCCGTAAACAGATCGCTAGTCTAGGGGGTAATTATTTAAAGATATAACAACTCACAAGACATCACACTCTTACTCTATATCAGAATACAGAATCTTAAGTTCAAAATCCAGATAGACGAGTCCACGTTTGTCGTACTCGTCTTCCTATTCTAAGTTCAAAGACCGGAAACGAGCCCTCATTTGTCGTAGATTTCCGATAGGAGAATTAAGACTAGGTTTGGTCCCTTCTGAATAGGTTTGAATGGGTGATAGACTCAGTGAGAGTTAGTGAAAGGTAATAGAATTTCCACACACGTGAGATGATAGATTTGATATAGTGGCTGTCTCTGAAAGCGAAAAGAATTCTTCTCTCTCTCACCTATCTTCTACAACAGTTGTTACAGCGTCAGACAGACTACACCAATATACATATTACGTATATTTCTATCACTCACAGGCACGCACATACACGTGACGACAGGTAAACACACAGACGTGGGAAAACTATAACAATGATATATATATATTATCTAGAACGAGCTGACCAAACACGATTATTAAGTTCAAGAGCGATTTTATTATCAGGAAAAATCGGCTCACAACATCAAAGAAAGTACATCAAGGAAAATACATATACACATAGTCATAAAAAATCAAGGAAATGTTGCAAGGATGATAGCCCCGTTATAGTGTTAACTCTAGGTTTAGCCCGGCCCCGTTAAGAGAACAGATGATGGCGCCCGAGTCACAGATACATAGAGTTTGAGTCTAAGAGTTGTCTTTGTTTTATCTCGTAATTATATGCACAGAGTTTGAAAAAAATCTGATTTAACCTAAGACAAAAAAAACAAGAACTCTAGCCTTAGCAACAAATTATGCAGATTGGAAAAAAAAAATTAGGACAGCAACAGGGTGTCAAAGATATAATAGTGAAAATATCACTCAGACCAGCGTACACTCATTCATTCCGCCATGGCTTCTCATTCAGGTACTCACGACTTTGCTCGCTGCCTCTTGGAACACATTGATTTTAGATTTTCACACAGACTCAAAAAAAATGCAGTCTTCTGCCAAGAAGTCCCCAGTTCCAAAAGACGTATTTAACTTGGAGTCTCCGGGAACGACTACTTGGGTATGCAAATTTGTTCAAATGTCTGATTAAGTCACCCAACAATTATTCCAGGCGCGGGAGTTAGCAGAGCACAGTGTCAATAGCGTAGGTTTCTAAAAAATGATGAATGTCAGGTCGGTGCCTTCCCTCAGTATAGGATTCACTTTAGTCACACCACAGATTTGTCCACAAGATATAATCTAGTCGGGAAATGATTGTTAATATTCACGCCACCAGGCAGCAAATTATATAGAGTTTCTAGAAGAAATTAAGTGCTGGCTCCAAGGTCCAGTATTTATCATTACAGTCTTTGAAAACCCGTTATAGGGATATTAGTATTTCTGTCTAACTTGCACCGTCAGATCAGTGTTACTTGAGAAAACCCACGTGGTTCAAAATAAGGACTGTCTATTTCTTCACAAGTATGGAAACTACTACTAGGTGCTGGTAAAGTTAGGGTCACCCCAAAACTTTCACTGTGTGGAGGAAAAAATAACACATATAATATAATAAACAGAATCTGTACTGGTTAAAACTTACATTTAAACTTGCAAGCAGAGAGCTTTGCTTATCATTTAAACTTCCCGTGACGTAAGTTATATTTAAAAATCAGCAATCCTCATAAATTAAGAACACGTGCGTATTCCGTCACCATTCATGAGGCTGGATTCTAGAGTTTATACGTTAGTTTAGAAAAATACACTCGACTGAGTATTAGCAGTTAAATTAAATTTATAAATAGCTACAATTGCCGTTATAAGCTAGAAATTTTAATTTTATTCTGCTTTCCACTGAATGCTTCCCTAGAAAATATAATAGCCTACCACTTTATTTCTCTTCTGCGCTAAAGAAATAGATTAAAATGAATTAAGCGATTTAACACTTTAACACTCACAAAATCTATATATCTATCATATTAATTACCTCAACCACAGAATTACAGGTAGTCGCACAACTTAAGAATAAAAATGCTGAAAATATTTCTGGAAGTCTAGAAGTTCGACAAATTGCCGAAACAAACTGAGATCTTCGCTAACAGCTATTCTGTTTTCGAGCGACCTATCTACTGTGAGTCTATGAGCGAGAATGAAATTAAAGTTTCAAACTTGGCCAATATCTTAAAATCAGACAAAGGGCCCAAACTATTTCGCCACGCGAAATTATCTCCCCTACTCCCAACATTTACGTCCGCTTAACGCGTGTCGTAACTGTCACCTACTGACCACGATGTACGCGTGTCAGTTTCAAATCCCAGACAGCCTGACTCCATTTCAGGGCAGTTTTCACACTACAGCTGACCATGGCCCAAGTGAGCGCCATGTCAGTTTGGGATTTTCCAGACAAATGTCTGGATACTGACCGGTGCAGATGTAAAGTATCACACCTCACCGGGACTAATGCCGAGAAGAAGCTCGCGCGCTCGGTGAGAATGTAGACGATTTGCTACGTCCTATGTTCCGCGAACCGACTTATCACGCCTTCTGACGCCCTGCAGCCCTGACATCTACGTAATATCGTCCTAGCGCGATTCTCAGTTTTGAGAAAGAAACAGGTAAAGTTTGCGAATTATATGAAAATAATATTCGCAAAACGAATGGATGAAAAATATACAGGAAAAATGAAATACAGAGATAATAAAAGAGAGAATTTGGGTGAACGAATAGGAAGAAAATGTAGGAAATTAAATGAATATAAACCCTACGTGACAAGCACTTAGACCTTCAGGACCAAACACTATCATCATACTTGAAGGTTTATACAGCTTGACCCTACCTTTGATTGCCGATACACCCCTGCTCTTTTTCAGAGAAGGGGGTATTTCTTATCTGGCACTGTCCTGGTATCATCTGATACATCTTTTTGTCCAGGATATCTTATATTTTAATAACATCTGAACCTCTCGCGACAAATAGTAGTGACATAAACAACTAGCAAAATTAAAATTATACCTTTAAATTACAATATCATACGCACAGCCTAAATGTATTTACATTTACATAGTTTCGTGTGGTTAAAGTGAAAATTCGGTAAGAAAACAATAGAATTCGAAGTAAAAACGTAGGTATATTGATACAGTACATGTAAGCTGGGCTTACGAAAAATGTTTTTGTGGTCATAACTAACTACAGGGATATTTTTTAATAAAAAATAAGAAATTTCTGCTTAAACACTGCACACACATTTTATGGACAGTCATTTTGGTGTCACCCCATCTGATGTGGGAGCCGAGGTAGCATAGTGGTTAGTGCACTGGCTTCCTAGCTCAGTGGTCTATGGTTCGATCCCCAGATGAGGTGGGGTATTTTTAGGCTGCAAACGGCTGGTTCTTTGCATTTAATAATGTTGTGTTACACGTCGTATGAAAGTAACACACCAACTTGTACACGTCAGCCTATCTTGAGGGATTCAAGTAACGCAGACTGCTAGAGTTTCGCAACACAACTTTTGGTGTCAGGAGTGGGATTTGAACCCCCGCCCTCGCAACAATAAACACGAGGAGACCGTTGGAAATACCCATTTCGTTAAACATATAAATTATTGTTGACTATCTCAAAACTGACAAATATATTTCCAACTTAATGAAAGGTTTATGGCGTGTATTATCTTACGGACAGTTTTTAAGTCGTCATTTTTCTCCCAGCCACGACCAAACATCTTTCAGTAAAACAAAAATAATAATAATAATTGGATGTGCAAACGCAACGCATTAATGCAGAGGGGTAAATGAAAGTCTGACACGTTCCTGATGCATGTTAAAAATGAAGAGAAGAAAAAAAAATCAAGCAAAGAACGATTGCGAGGGCGCAATTATACGTATTATAAGCGCGTGCAAGAGCAAACACGTGAGGAATTTTACCAGAATCAACTTAAAAGATGTTATCTACAAACCACCCACGCAAGAAGACATTTTTGATGTTATTGATCTAGCATCTAGAAACCGATATTTGCTTTCTTGCTCATCATGTTTCGTCAGGCATCATGGGTAACATTCTCATTGCTGTGCCGACTGGCTTTTTGGTGTTCTGAATCATCCATATGGTGTGGGGGGGGGGGGGGGGGGGGGGGGGGGGGACCGTCCAAATATGACGTCACACAATGAGGAAAAGAAAAAAAAAAGGGGGGAGGTTAACATTTTGGAACGCTATGTGACGATATGAGAAGGAGGTTGGTTGAAAAAAAAGTGACGTCACACAAACAATACATTAAAGGGATGAAGCAGAAATGGAAAGGCCTTGAGCTGATGGTACAGGACCGGAAGACTTTGGATAACGCATATGCTCCTTAGGGACTGAAAGGTGATGATGATGATGATGATGACTAGGTAACTAATTTACCTTCGATTACGTTGTTTCTTTTCAATATTACAACAACAACAAAAGTAGGGATAACAAAAATGAGAAAGGGGAAGGTATCGATTTGTGACGTGACAACAGGTGGGTGAGGGTCTGGGTTTTGGGAAGAAATCTGACAAAGGGGCGGGGAAAGTTTAAAACATGGCAAAAATTGCGTAACATCACATGTGGACGACACTTATCTTTAGTTTCCTCACATACCATCTGATCAGTAGGTGGAGTCATTTCTCTCGTCTTCCTTATCAACACTTTGAGTCGAAGATACCAATTGTTACCAGATTCTCTATTTTCTCCTCTCATGGCATACCCGAAGAACTTGTTTTTCCCCTTGAGATTATTTGTAGTGAGGGAAATTTCTTTCAATCTCGACCGAAGTCCATCGGCTATATCAAAACGCAGTTCAGTCAGTCAATACCTTTAACCACGCAAGCAGCACTAGCCTTTAAGATACAGGTCAAGCCCTTCTGTCACGTGTCATCAGCTCAAGGTCTTTCCATGTCGTACTCATGATTTTCATTACTGTCTCCAGTTCTGTTTTCCGTGTGTTCTTCGGCCTGCCACAGATTCTCTTACCACGAGGATTCCAGAACAAGGATTGTCTTGTAATTCCATCAACAGGTTTCCTCAGTGTGTGTTCAAATAATTGGCATCGTCTTCTCGTAGCGCTATTACCTTTTAAAAATAAGTGATCTATGCAAACTGTCACATAATTTTGTTCGCTCTCTTTTCCTCTCCGGCAGTATTGAACTACCATTAATGTGCGTACTAATTATGTGGACTTTTCGATTGTCGGTACATTCTATTTTCCTACCTCCGACAGTATTTGGTATTTTCGAGTCAATGTTTACACTTTTGCCATTCATTTGTGTCATGTTTGTTTACCTGAGAGTTGGTACTTTTCAGACCAGATTGGTTGGCAAATTTATTTTCGTGTGGTGACCCAGTGTTATGTTTCACAGTGAGCGCTAGTCCATTATCGAAACTGGTGACCGATTACAGACACCGAACAGACTTTTTTGGCCAAGATGTTGCATGATGTAAACATTACAGAGAATAGACGGAAATAACAACTCCATTTACGGAAAATTGACCGTTTGAATTTTACAAACGTCACGCAGAAAATTCCATGAGGAAAGTCATCATAACACGAACATTTGAACGTATTGGCTGGCATTTGAGGCGAAAATAGACATTCACGTTCATTGGAAGTTTTGTCGGAAACGCCAGGTGTGAGCACGGGCCGGAAAACTGCAATATAACGTAGAACATTTAGACACACGGCTCTGCATTGCTGAACATTCACAAGTAAACAGCTCGGACTGAAGTCAGAAACGAATAGAAGTAACGATTTTGACCGGAAAACACGTATTGGAGCACCATCTGATTAATACAAAAAGGAAACTACACCTTTTAATACGAAAACCGAACTCCAACAGGAACTACTCACAAAGTCACAGAGGGATTCTATAATAGTAATAGTACCCCAGACATGTGTTTGAAGCAACTATATCAAGTTGCTGAGACTATTCAACTGAGCAAGAAGTCTCTGATCCAGTATTAGGGTGAGTTGTAACATATTTTATATACTTCGAATTTGACATATTTGAACTTGCTGATGGTTATACAGGTCCTTAAGAAGCTGGCAACCTCAGCACGTGAAAATGATATATTCATGAACCACTACAGCAAAGCGCTGGTGATTGCTTCATGCGGGTTCTCACAGGGAACCAAAAGCAGAGGTAACTATAGACTACAAGTGGAGCAGGTAGTGGATAATAATGCCATCTTTTGTATATTTCGTATCATTTGTAATACGTTGTATGTATGCTTAAAAATATTCCTTCAGGCACAAGCCCCTTGCCACTGTCCAGTCGCAATTTCTCCATTAAATTAACTAAAAGAATGGTGATTTTTCATCACATTCCCTGAGTTATATGATAAACGCTCAGGGAGAGTAATAATATTAGAAAATAATCGGTTGATGGACAGCGGAGGAGGCGGTCCGCCCCAGGTACCAGGCAGGAAGGGAGTGCCATCGAGAGAGTGAAAATGCCAATATAAATGTTGAAACTAAATAAAATATTCCTGAAATAATTTCCCCAATGTCGACAATATTATGTTCTTTCCTTTCCCCGACAAAGGCCGCGTGGCTGCAACGTTGGCTATTATCTTTGTCTCTTGTCTGAATAAGACAAATCACCTTCTTCTTCGTTGTTTTTTGCGTTCTTTCAATCGACAAAATTGGGAAAAGTCATGTTTCTTATATCCTTGGCAAGACTCGTTGTCGCCAACACAAAGGCTAGTTTGTTGTAACTCGATCAGGCACGGACGTGCTTTTATTTCTCATTCTGTCTCTCCTAGTAGCATTAATGGCTTTTCTTAAGCATTTCACCTGACAGGATTGGATTTTCCTATTGTGCGATTTCGTGTGTGATAGCAACATCAATGAAAATCTACTTGGCACAAAGTCATTTTGTACAAAATTATTTAAGTTCAGTGAGTAACAGGAACGCTTGACACCGGTATAAATTGTGCCCCTTACACATTCAACTGATCGTCTCCTCCCACCCCCACACACACAAACACACCAAAAACAAGTGATCACACTTGCTAAAAAATTTATTACCCTCAGATCAGCCGAAAATCTTTTTCTTCTTCTTCTTCCTCGTTCGTCCTGAAAAGGACGTTGGTTGCGTTGTGTCTGTTTACAGCGAAGCTGCGATATCTGCGCCTTTCGGCCGGCACATCCGACTTCAGCACGGCATTTTTGGTACCGGGTTTGCCTTCCCACTTCGATCCCTACTCTCTCAGCCAGACTGCAGTGATGCAGCCTGTTTCCAGGACCACCACGAGGAGGTGGAGTAAGGTCTTGGTCAGCTCTGGTTCGCTGACCCTGACGCAAGCAGTCAAGCTATGGGTCGCTGACTGCATTCTTTATTGCTGCGTCTACTGGAAACTATTATTGGCGGTCCTCAGACGCCTTCGAGCAACAAACAAAAGTGTTTACAGAACAGCACCACGGTCACGTCTGCTTCCGTGTCACATCGCAGCAAGATACCAATGGGCCAGACAGCACCTCAGATGGACTAACAGCCTGTGACGTGCTGTCGTATGATCTGATCAATCCAGGTTCTTCTTAAACGGCAGGATAGCAGGATCCGGGTACATCACAGGGTGCGTGAAAGGTATTCTTTTAACTTCATTCAGGAGGCAGCCAGTTTCGGCAGAGGAAGCGTTATGGTTGAAGGAGCTATTATCGCTGAGCACAGAAACAATCTTGTCATATTTGAAGGAACCCTGACCGCTAGTCGCTACATCCGTGACGTACTGCAGCCGCGCGCTCTGCCGTTCCTTCACTAACATGAACTGGGCCTAATTTACATGCAGGACAATGCCTTGGCTCACAGAGCAGTAACAACCCTAGACTACCTCAATGCAGCTAATGTGAACATACTCGACCCTAGGCCAGCTCTGTTTCCTGACTTGAATCCCATTGAACATATCTTGGACTATGTGGACAGACGGTGCCCACCCTCCATTATGAGTCAGAGATCTTGGACCAGTTGTATATGTTTACATTCGTTACTGAGCTTGTTTTGGACACCGCACTTCTTTAAAGTACGACCACGTGACACTCGATTCCTACATTTTTGTTTTGTAACCTAATTTCTTTCAGGACATAAATCCCTTATCGAACGGCCATTTTGCTTTATCAATTTCTCGATACAAAATACAAGATGTGACAGGTTTCTTTTGTTAGACAGTATATATATATATATATGAGTGTGTGTGTGGATGTAATTTTAAAAGCGCGGGGATGGGGGGGGGGGGGGGGGGAATGAGGAAGCTTACAATGAAAATACCGCGTTCCTATCTCTTTTTTTTTTTTAAATAATGTTTTGCCTCGTTTTGGCGAGGCGCGTTCGTTCAACCTAGTAGGTTATATTAGATCTCAAGAATTTCACAAATATAATGCATTTTGGTATCGTGATTTTTCATTTGGAATGCAGAAAAAGTAGTTTTGATCCCGACGACGCCACGATTTTAAATTCCGACTGGAGAGGTCTAGTCTGAAACTTGCCCAATTTATACAGTCTTTTACTTTCCCGCAGTCGCTGAAAGAGCTACCAAATAATCGCTAAGATCTACCTGTAGATCTGGATCTTCCAGTTGCCGACCCCTGGCTTAGGGCCTCACCACTGAAAAAAATTGAAACATTTTAAAAAAAAATTTCGCTCAACAATGAGTCAAACGCGTTTGACAAATCTGGCTTTATTTTCTACTGAGTATCAAATTGCAAAGAAAATGAATTTTGATGAAGTCATTGATCAGTCTGCAGACATGAAGGCTCAAATGTAGAGTTTGTGAATCTTGTCCATTAACGTTTAAAGAAGAGGCTGCAAGTAATGCTTTATTGTGTGTGTGTGTGTGTGTGCGTGCGTGCGTGCGTGCGTGCGTGCGTGCGTGTGTGTGTGTGTGTGTGTGTGTGTGTGTGTGTTTTGCAAATGAAGTGTAGTATTACGTCTTCACTGAATTTTTAAAGTAAATCATTTTTATTAATAATTACAATTTGTTTAAACAAATTGTTTAAACATCTATTTGTAAGCATAATGTATTTTTCTGTTGTGTATTTTAATTTCACAATTTTTTCTGGGAAAAGACGGGGGGGGGAGGGGGGGAGGAAGGGGGGGGGGGTTTGCCAAATGCTTTAGGTCTGTCGTAAATTTTATAAGAGAGATAATTCATATGGTTAGTGGTCCCGCTGGAGTGTAGAATGATAGTGATGGCTCTATGAAAATAAGGATTTAAGAAAGAGAGGTAGTTTATTCACCAGTGCTGGGAAGAGTAAGGACAGTCTCTATTTACGACAATATGTGTTTATCTCATAAGACTCCTACAGCTCACCTGGACAAACAATTATTTGCCAGTTCCAGTCATTCAGGTGCACTCACCAATTTGGTGCTTCAAACGCACATACAATACGTGAATACAGCTACAAATAACAAATATGGGCAATTTGGGCTCGGGCCTGCCAACACAATACTAGAAGGTTTATTATTTTTATTTATCATAAAAAATCACTCACAATATTCAACAATTTACAGGCATAAATCATATGTTACAGCAGGTACAAATAGCAAGGTTGGGGGGGGGGGGGGTTTGAGGAGAAGTTTTCAATATGCCCTTCCCGCTTGCATTTAACAAAGAAAGACCCAGTCCCAAAAGACCCGGGGGGGGGGGGGGGGGGATCAGAGATAGGCAATTTAACCCAACAGTAAATTTATTACTCTGAGACGGGGTGTTACCGTAATTAGTAGGGGTTAGAAAAACTCTTTTTGTTCGCCAAAGCTTTCCCTTTACTAAACAGACGTAAGGGAGAGGGAAATAAACAAAGATAGGAAATCCCACTTAAAAAGAAAAACCAATACAATAAAGACGGTAAAAAACATTACCAGGTAGAACTAATTATAATGGTGGAAAAACTAAATCTCCTCTCATTCAAGCACGCTTGTGATGGCCAGCACTCAGTCATACACACAGACTTACCGATTCGTAGAATCTGGAACTCCGTAGAAATTACAAAAAAAAAACAGCACTAAAACATTGGCATAGGTAAATGTCCTGTCTTCTGTGTACAGCCCCAGATTAGCGGGGTTTCTTTTTAAGTTAACAAAGTGTCCCGAAATCGCTGGACGTTGAAGCCTAAAGGTACTGTTTTTGTTTTTGTCTATATGTAAAAAGTTCCAGGGGAATGGCACGGTCGTAGGTACAGGTGGTGAGACTGGTGGGGTATCTTAGGTTCGCCGTTGGTGGTGAACTTCGTAAGCGTGATGATAAAGACTAAACACTGTGGTATGGTTTCTTCGGGGTGTTGTTAGAAATCCAGTGAAAGTACTTGACGAACAGTGTTCAGGAAAATCTATGTTCTCATTCACAAATAGAGCAGTAAGTACAATATTGCTACTGACAAGTGTTCTTCTCCAGTTTAACTTTAAAACGACTTTATGAATTGGGATGTTAAAACAGTCTTTGGGTTTGCTTTATTTCTGTAAACTTCAGATAGCTGAATATCAACACGATCGCCACAAAGATTAAATTTTAAATTATGTTCATAAGTCACTGGAGTTATCGAACTGAGTCGGCAGGACTCTGTATATAGTTAATTAATTAATTGCTGCTTAATTGCTGCTTAATTGCTGCTTAATTGCTGCTTAATTGCTGCTTTGTTGCTGCTTAATTGCTGCTTAATTGATGGGATGTAAGGTTGAATGATCATTCTGTATAAAAGATAGAAAAACACGAAATGCAATACAAATCATATTATAATCTGACGCGCGATAAATTTACGTTTCAACTATTTTCTACCTCGCGTCTTCAATTATATAAATTCAAGAAAAGCTCCCCGCGGGCCTAATAGTTAAAACACACGTCTATATGTACAGAACTAAACTGTATTAAATAGTTATAATTCCCTTAACGGCTGCAAAATTAATTTACACGCCTATTGTATTAGGAAAATAACTTATAGATGTAACATTAGTTTGCACCAGAATTTTGAAATGGGTTTATTTAGTGTGTTAAATTTTACACCAAAATCCAGTGAAATAAAATGAAATAACTAGGCCACTGATCACTTTAAAACAAATATATTATACCGTTGCACAGAAAAGCATTCACTGCTTTAAGATGAAAATCCAGAGGGAATCAAACAGGATTTCACTATAGCAAGTGCTACTGTAAATATCTGGCAACTAGTGATAAAATGCATTTCTTCAGGGTCTGTATATATCTAACTGGAATGGAACTTAAGGGGTACATGTTAGAATTTCGCGCCTCTTAAGTTCTCCGGGGAAAATCAAAATTCTAGCCGCCGTGCTAACAGATGCCGCCCGACTAAAAGAGGGAGACCGCTCCTGGTTTACGATTTCCGTTCGTGATTACTCCATTTCCTGGCCGCTTCGTCTTTCCCCGTTCGTCTTTGACTGCGGGCACTTCTGCGGTTCACGCTGGGATGTGAAAAACCGGCGAGACTCTGCTTTCCCTGTTCTATGGACCGCCTCTGCCTTTGACTGCTAGCGTTTCCAGCGCTCTCCTGTGGTTCGCACCGAGATGCGAAATGCCGATGAGAACTTTCTACGAGAAACTAGCTTCTCTGTTCTGGGGGATCGTCTTGCCTTAGATCTCGCCGCTTCTACGTTTGGTTCTGGCACCGCCTATAAGGCAGGTACGAAGAAAAGTGGACAGACACACTGGGGAAATAACTGCTTCTGGTCGCTCTAGAGGTAACAGTGGGCGTGATTTTACCTCCCCTTTGAGGCTATGCGATCACCAGACTGGACGGAAGATAACAGTCACATATTTAATGAGCAAACGTGGTGAGGAGTGCACTTTGCTTTTCTGCATGTTAATGAGCCCAGGTGGCGGAGTCCTCGCTGATAAAAAATTCCTACAATTCAAGGGTTCAGATGTTATAGGAGGGTCCTTACCATAATCCAACATTTTAAGGCCAGCTGAGTTGTCCGTCACAATCGCCCCCTCTTTTGAGTCATGGAAACTCGTTTTCATGTTTCATTTATGACAATGAAGCTGCCCTGATCGGTATCTTTTGGATGATTGGTATGTTCGATTTCGTCCTCTTCTTCTGTAGTCCAGTTTCTACTCCACTTTGAAGGAATAAAAACTTAACAATAAGGCCCATCGCATGATCCTTGCGTTGAATTCCTTATTGGCACCAAGAAAAGCTAATGGAGCGTGGTCTGTTTGGACCGTGAAAGAATTCCCATACAGAAACTCATGATGGCGTCTGATGCCGTCGATCAGAGCGAGACATTCTCTTTCAACAACACTGTAGTTGCGTTCAGCCTTGTTTAATTTCCGACTGCCATATGCAACTGGAAATAGCATATTCGGGTCACTGTCCTCAGCTTGCAACAATGTTGACCCAATGCCTTGACCTGACGCGTCAATCCGTAATACGAAAGGTTTTTGGAGGTCAGGTAACCTCAGAATGGCGTATGCAGACAACTGTGCTTTTAAGGTGCTGTACGCATGTTCGCACTGTTGATTCCAAATGACCTTATCAGGACAACCTTTCTTTGTGAGGTCAGTCAGAGGTGCTGTGAGTCCGTTGAAGTTCTGGATGTATTTCTGATAGTATGCACATAGTGACAGGAAGGAACGGATGTCTTTCTTCGTTCGGGGCCTTTTTGCTGCAATAATTTTCTCCACGTTCTTTTTAATAGGCCACATGCATCCGTGAGAAATAGTATGCCCCAGGAAGTCTTGCTTTTCAAACCCAATGAGATATTTGCTACGTCTGGTTGTGAGACCAGTTTCCTGTAGTCTCCTGAGGAGCATAGCAACCGTAGCAATATGTTCGTCGTAGGTTTCCGATGCAATTAAGATGCCATCCATGAAATTATGGATGTGGGGATTTTGCAAAGGTTCTAAAAGCTTTCTCATCATCCTGGTAAATACTCCTGGTGCGTTATGCAATCCGAACGGCATCAAATTAAATGTGTAATGTCCTTCACTAGTGCTGAAAGCTAACAAGTGTTTAATTTCCTCCTTAACTGATATTTGATAGTAACCTTTACTGAGGTCTATCTTGGAGAAAATTATTGCCTTGCTGAGCTTGGTGAACAACTCAGAAACAGTCTGGAGAGGTTCGGACTGGATATCCGTTACGGCGTTTAGCAACCGGTAATCTATACACAGCCGAACTTCCTTATTGGGCTTCTGCAACAGCACTACACTCGAACTGTAACGAGATGTAGACTCGCTGATAATTCCTGCTTGACGCAGTTTGTCTATTTCTCAGCGAAGTGCATTAGCTTTGGCGTACGGAATGGGATACACTCTGGTTCGAACAGGGGTCTCGTTTGTTAATTTCATGTCAAATTCGATGAGATTTGTTCGACCAGGTACGTCCGTTAAGACTGTACTGTACTGTTTCAGTAGCGCCCTGGTTTCTGTTTGTTGTTCCTGTGAGAGATTGACGTCGAACTTGACATCTTTAAAGGATTCTGTGGGTTGCAATGGGTACTCCATGTAACCATCATCATCTTCCTCGTCTTCCGTTGCTATGGCGACAGCCAGGAGATGCTTGGAGGATGGCACCGGTCTTTCCAAATATTTCTTAAGCAGATTTATGTGAAAGACCTTCTCCTTTCCTTTTATGGAGATCTTGTAATTGGTACGTGAGATCTTTTTAAGGACGGTAAACGGCCCTTGCCATCCGATGCGCAGTTTATTGCTTCCGGTTGGAAGTAACAACAAAACTTTCTCCCCTGGTTGGAGTTCTCTCTCTTTTGCAGCTTTATTGTATCTTTTAGCATGTTTAGCGCGGGCTTTCTTAAGGTTGGTGTTAGCTAGATCCTAACCTAGCTTTAGCCTTTCCTTGAGCTCAGATACGTACTTGCTTGTAGAGACGACTGTCTCATCAGCCTTTTGGTCTGTCAGGGACCGAAGTAAGGCTTCTAGTGGCCCCTTAATAGGTCTGCCAAACAAGAGTGTAGCAGGCGGGAATCCCGTAGACGCTTGGGGGACCTCTCTGTAGGCGAATAAGGCAGAAGATATATATATATCCCAGTCTTCCGGTTTCTCCTGACCCAGCTTACGTAACATCATGGTGAGGCTGCCATTAAAACGTTCCACGAGCCCATTTCTGGCCGGATGGTAGGAACTTGTGTGGATGTGTTTGGCCCTCACGATCTTAAAGATTTCCTCCATTAACAGGCTACGGAATTGGGATCCATTGTCCGTCAAAACTTGTTGAGGGAATCCCAACCGTGTAAAAATTTGCACGAGGGCTTCTGCGACATGCTTGGAATCCGTGCATGTTAGCGGTATAGCTTCGGCCCACATCGTGCAAGTGTCGACTAAGGTCAGGATGAACCGGTTCCTTCTTTTGGTCCTTTCCAGTGGTCTAATGATGTCGACAGCAACCCGTTCAAATGGAGTACCTGCTATTGGCATTTGCCCCATAGGTACTGGGGGTGTCAAGTGCTTGGGTGCTACCCGTTGGCACTGGGCGCAGGATTTCACGTACCTGATAATGTCAGAGTTCATTCCTGGCCACCAATAGTGGTTTTTTATTCGCTGAATAGTGGCATTTTATCCCATATGTCCGCTAAAGGGAAGAGAGTGCCCCATTTCTAGGATCTGGCTTCTGTACTGCGTCGGTACTAGGAGCTGGTTATTCCCTGTATCAGGGTCGCCCGTTCTACGATACAATACGCCATCCTTAGAAAAGATGTCTCCGTGGTGTCTGGGGTCCTTAGCCATGGGCAGTTTTCTAAAGCAGGGCTCCAGATTAGGGTCCCTTTGTTGCGCCTCCTTCAGTTCATTCGGCAACAAATTTGGCGCAGGCTTCCTCTCCTTCTTAGTTTGTCCTCTTGTGGTTACCGCTGCCACAATCGGCTCCTTTGGTCTCCCAATAAACACATATCTACATCTCAGGATAACTGGGTAGATCGAATCATCCATTATGGCCGTTTTAATAATACCTCTGACAAAATCAGAGTGTATCTCTACCAGTGCGATAGGAAGTGTCCTGGGTGCATCACTCTTGAAAACTCCACTAAGTTTGACGGTTTCCTCTGTCTCCTGACCAGGTTTGACTAGGTGCCTGGCGACAATACAATCAAAACTTAATCCCGTGTCAAAAAGACAAGTAGTTGAGGTACCGTTCAAAATTACAGTTCCTCGCGTTGAGGGTCGGTCCCCCTCAGGTTGAGAATCACTGACATTGACTCTACCTTGCGAGGATGTATGCACACATCCGATGCGGTTAGGCCAGGTATGCTTGCCCTGATCAGACGTTCCTGTTGTAAGGGTCTTCCCTTTTCCTTGACCTTGGTGGCCGCGCTGCCAGTTAGACTTGGTGGGTTGATCAGAATTGTTATTTGGGGGTATCGGGTTTTGTAGAATTTCGATTTTTCCTGGGGAGGTCTCTGGGTATTAGATTCTCTTTGGTTATAGTGTTGAGAGGAATTGGATGAATAGGATGACTGCTCTAGATTTTGCTTTCGAGATGCCTCATCTGTGGGTTTACGTTTTGTGCTGGGGAGTTCGGCCATTGCATTAGTATAGCGTTCGGCCTTATTGAGGATGTCCTTAAGCCTGACTGCACCCTGTTCAGCCAAAAATCTACGGGTTTCGTTTGACAACGTGGACTTTATCTGCTCAACAAGAACAAGTTCCAGGAGTCCCTCATATGAAAGAGGTAATTCAGATAATTCAATGCACTTTGTCAAATACCCCGTGAGACGTGAAGAGAACTGGAGAAATGTCTCCGTGCTCTCTTTTCGGCTGTTTCTGAACATTTGCAGAAATTTTCGAGCGGTCATCTCAAACCGCTCTAGCAAGGCCTTCTTTAGCATGTCGTAATCATGTTGGCGGGTTCCCAGCTTTGTGTACACGTCTTAAGCATTACCTTTCAAAGACGTTAAGAGTTTAAGTGCCCAGCGGAAACTCTCTAACCCATACAGATTTGCGAGCCTCTCGAATTTTTTCCAGGAAGGTGTCAATTTTCTCATTGGGGCTGGGAAAAGACTCTAAAGCAAAAGACATCGCAGTTAATTGGGCAGATTGAGTGCTGGAGAGATCCGTTGACTGAGACTGGGGTGAAGACGGCTCTTCATTATTTGAAGTAGAGGCACCCCGACTCTCTAAAGCCTTAAGCGCCAATTCGTGCTGTCTCTCCTTGTCTCTCTCTTCACGTTGTCTCTCCTTCTCTCTTTCCCTGCGAGCTTCCATCTCTGCCTCAATTTTCTTGTGTTCCAATTGACGTTCTTCCACTTCTTTCCTTTCAGCGGCCGCTCTCTCTTGTGCTTCCTTCCTCTCAGCGGCTGCTCTCTCTTGCTGCGCGTCATACCTTTCCAGTTCCGTGTTTACAAACAAGTTCGCGGCTTCTCCCTCTAGTCCTGATTCCCTCGCCTCCAGTCTCAACATGGATCTCATCTGAATTCTCTTTGCCATTGTTAAAGAATAGGATGTAGTACGACTAGAGAACTAGTAAGAAGAAACAAAAAAAGGGAAAAAAACTCAAAGCCGCTACGAGAAAAAAAGTATAAATTTACTTGTGTTACCTCCTACCTTGTAATGTGCTAACTTATCGCTGCTATTAATGTCACTTAAGACTCTTAACACAAGCGACTATGCCACTTAAAATGGTAAGTTAAACACTAGAAAAAAATCTTCTTTTACTAGTAGTAGAGAAAAATGTATATAACAAACAAGTTAAAGGAAAAAATATTTTTTTTTTCCCTGAAATTTTAATTCTCTGACAACAAAACTCCGCCCTCTGAAGTCAGTTATGAGTTAGAGACGATATTAACAGGATTATAAAAAATCAGAATAAGCGTCTTTAGCGTAGCTCAGCTCTGCTAACTTCAAAAAATTTATGTGATTGTTAAACAATCACGCGATCCCAGCAATTATATATTTAAAAAATCAAATTTTCTCTGCCAGAGAATACAAAGGTGACAAATATTTTATTATCAGTAACTTCCTGCTCCTGTGGAAAGAAACAAACCTGTAATTATTTTGTGTGTGGTCGGCCCAAATACTAAAACGCGTTGTCTAGGGGGGTGTAATTTTTTTTGTTTTACCCTACTTCACAAAGACAATCAAACACACTCTATTTAGAATAGACTCAGAATCCCGGCGAGCGCCTCATTTATTGTCGTAAATTTTATAGAGAGATAATTCTTATGGTTAGTGGTCCCGCTAGAGTGTAGAATGATAGTGAAGGCTCTATGAAAATAAGGATTTAAGAAAGAGAGGTAGTTTATTCACCAGTGCTGGGAAAAGTAAGGACAGTCTCTATTTACGACAATATGTGTTTATCTCATAAGACTCCTACAGCTCAACTGGACAAACAATTATTTGCCAGTTCCAGTCACTCAGGTGCACACACCAATTTGGTGTTTCAAACGCACATACAATACGTGAATACAGCTACAAATAACAAATATGGGTAATTTGGGCTCGGGCCTGCCAACACAATACTAGAAGGTTTATTATTTTTATTTATCATAAAAAATCACTCACAATATTCAACAATTTACAGGCATAAATCATATGTTACAGCAGGTATAAATAGCAAGCGGGGGGGGGGGGGGGGTGTGTTGGGAGAAGTATCCAATACGCCCTTCCCGCTTGCATTGAAAAAAAGAAACCCCAGTCCCAAAAGACCCGGGGGGGGGGGGGAGATCAGAGATAGGCAATTTAACCCAAAAAGTAAAAATTTATTACTCTGAGACGGGGTGTTACCGTAATTAGTAGGGGTTAGAAAAACTCTTTTTGTTCTTCAAAGCTTTCCCTTTACTAAACAGACGTAAGGGAGAGGGAAATAAACAAAGATAGGAAATCCCACTTAAAAAGAAAAACCAATACAATAAAGACGGTAAAAAATGTTACAGGTAGAACTAATTATAATGGTGGAAAAACTAAATCTCCTCTCATTCAAGCACGCTTGTGATGGCCAGCACTCAGTAATACACACAGACTTACCGATTCGTAGAATCTGGAACTCCGTAGAAATTACAAAGAAAAAACAGCACTAAAACATTGGCATAGGTAAATGTCCTGTCTTCTGTGTACAGCCCCAGATTAGCGGGGTTTTTTTAAAGTTAACAAAGTGTCCCGAAATCGCTGGACGTTGAAGCCTGAAAGGTACTGTTTTTGTTTTTGTCTATATGTAAAATGTTCCAGGGGAATGACACGGTCGTAGGTACAGGTGGTGAGACTGGTGGGGTATATTAGGTTCGCCGCTGGTGGTGAACTTCGTAAGCATGATGATAAAGACTAAACACTGTGGTATGGTTTCTTCAGTGTATTGTTAAAAAATCCAGTGAAAGTACTTGACGAACAGTGATCAGGGAAATCTATGTTCTCATTCACAAATAGAGTAAGTAAAATATT
>JAMPIV010021803.1:0-50534 GCA_024509875.1 Oreohelix idahoensis | reverse complement strand
CCCCCCCCCCCCCCCCCCCCCCACCCCCCACCAAAAAAAAAAAACAAACACAACCCAAACCCCACACACCCCCCAACAACACCCAACACCCAACACAAAAAAAAACAACCCCCCCCCACCACCACCCCCCCCAAACCCCCCCACAACAACCAAACACAACAACCCCCCACCCAACACACACAAATTCCTACAAAAATCCAAATCTATTAAACATACCACTCACAACCCCCCCCCTTAATACTAACATCAATCACCTCATTTCTTACCCCCCCCCCCCCCCCCCCCCCCCCATATACTTATTATTATAATTATTTAATATTAAATATATCTTTATCTATTTAATATCACACACTATTTTAAAAGTATCAAATCCATTATTTCTTTCTTACTTCAACTTATTTATCCCATCCCAATATTTATTTTTTATTAGAAAATACCCCCCCCCCTCTAATTAAGATATTGTAATAATTTTAGATGTTATTTTTGTATGATTTATTTTTACCCCCCCCCCGCACACTGTGTTTTAGATGTAGATTGTGGGGATTATGGATCCCCCAGGTTTCCACACCCACATTTAAGAAAGCCTGCTGTACAGTTAATGTTGATGCTTTATATACTTTGTTGCTTTTGATGCTTTTATACTTTGTTGCTTTTCATTTTTGTTTTACACTTTTTTGCATCTTTGAATTTTGTGTATCGACCAATGTTTGTGTCCATTTATTAGTTTTTGTTAATTGTGAACATTTATATTAACTAAATTATTTCAGTGGTTTGGTGTATACTAATAAACTGTATTACTAATGTTGCCACATGTTTTGAGAATTGATAGCTGCAGTGGACTTGTATGGGGTGTTTTAATTTTATGTCATTTGTGTCTTTTTCGTGTGTTCCTGGGTCTCCCTCTCTCACCTTAGGGATTACAGAACAAGGACTGCCTGATAATGATGTCAAAAGATTTCATCTCAGTGTGTGTCCTATCCATCTCCAGTGTCATGTTATCTCTTGTTCCACTGGCACTTGTCTGGTTTTTATCAGTTCCACATTAGTAATCTTATACCACTTCAATCCTTCTTTTTTTTTTTTTGTACGCCCACTAATATTCGAGGCGAAATCTCAGGTTATTTTTAACACATTAACTACCGAATTGAAAAACACACTGTGGCTGAATTAAATTTTTTTCCCATTTTCATCCTGTAGGTGTTTGCACAAAGTAAGCTGTAGTTTTGGTAATTGTTTACAGATTTTTATGAATTACATGTCATTTTAAAGATAAATGAATGTACTATTACAATAACCACCAGTTGTAACTCTAATAGAGGTTGTTGCTATTTAACGACCCTTCGATGGCCAAGGACTTGCAATATTTTCACAATTATAACTTCTTGCGCCCCATCTCTATCAAAATCATAATTTCAATCAATGTGCACACTGTTTTCACTCTTGTCCTCGTCGCTAGATTTATCAGTCAATTGTTGAAACACGTTTCTATCCTATTCAGCCGTTAGACAAGATGTATACAGATTTTTTTGTAGTCCTATCACTAGTTGCAACGGTAAACAGTTTTACACGATTTGGTAACTAACCCAAAACGCTGAAAAATATGAACATAATATCAATTTTCCAGTGTTCTACAACAACCATGCTTTGGGAATTGGTTTTCCGGTGGCAACTTAAAATCTCGAACCAGATCAGAGAGTGTTTCAGTACATTTTTCATTTGTTTTATTACTAAAATTAGATTGGCGCTCTGAGCGGCTTGCAGTCAAAATGTGATTATTTTGTGAGCCGCTGACAGCGGCTTGTGGTAGTTAATGTGTTAATGTCTAACCTGACATTGATTTTTATGTGAGTATCCTTTTTTCTTTCTAATGTACACAAGTACCCATTTATGAAAGTCTAGCTTTTTGGTTGTTGTTTTTGTTGTTCATGTTTCAGAGCCATACAATAGGACTGACTTCACATTTCAATTTGAAGATTTTGATTTTTGGGTCTGACTTGATTTCTTTTGAGCTCCATATGTGTATGTTGTTTACTCATCACATTTTAGTTAACAAACACTGTACCAGTATGTCTGCAAAATTTGTGCGGGACAAGATAGATGTGGGGGGGGGGGGGGCAGAATTAGAATTCTTAATGGAGGGACATCCTCGTTTGTCTTCAGACTTCCACATTAATGACTCGAATAAGGCCGTAGTCAGCTCAAGGTTCATGACATCTCCAAACAGTCTTTGGGGACTGAAGTAGGTTGTTGCCATATGCTACTCCGCTGCTGTATGTTGGGCAGGACTTCAGAAGGTGTTCGGTTGTCATTGGGCCAGTGCCACAGATCTGTTGCACCTATTCTGTACTTGTGGTATAGATGGTATCTCAATCTGTTGTGTCCAGTGCATGGGCCGAAAAATGGTGACATAGTCTCGCCTAGATAGCTGATGACATGCAATCTTATAGGAAAGGAAAAATGGATGCAATAGCCAGGTAGCACTGGAATTGCAAACCTTGCAGCATGTAGAATCATACATATATCATTGGACCACAGCAGTGGAGACAGAAGAACAAAGGAGTTGGAGGAACAAATAATTATATCAATAAAAGGCCAGTGCTCTCAAAGCATGTAGGCAGGATTTGTGGAAGGTATTCCAATATGCCATCAATGGGTGTGTAAAGGATAAACTTTGACCTTTACCTACATTTTTTTGTTTACTCTCTTCATTACTTAACCATGTTGTTTTTGAAGTGTTTTGTTTTTTATTTAACGTTTTTACACGATGGAGTAGCCAACCCTTCCATAATCAACTCCTATGACATGCATGATAGGATGCAGTGTTCTTTTCTTTGCTGCCCTCTCAAGCCCTGGTGATATACATTGAGGAAGCCTGCTGATAGCATCACTTGGCAGTCATTGTTCTGGAACATACAGGGTTAGAGAGGTAGATGGACACTGAAAAGCACATAGAGAAAGGGAACTGCTCTCTCTCAGGCATGACTTAAAAAGCGACTTAATATGGTTGTGCATAGGGCTGACTACTGCAACAACTGGAGAGGAATTACTCTCGTCTCAGTTCCCAGTAAAATACTAGGCAGGATAATCATCCAGAGAATTTCAAAAGCAGTTGACCATAAACTGAGGAAAGAACAAGAGGATTTTAGACAGAACAGAAGATGTGCAGATCATATATTCACCCACAGGAACATTATAGAGCAGTGCTCAGAATGGCAGAGACAGCTATACATTAACTTTGTTGATTTTGAAAAGGCTTTTGACAGTATACACAGGGACCGCCTGTGGAAAATACTGAGGGTTTATGGAATTCCCAGCTGCATTGTTTTCATAATAAAAAGCCTCTATTCTATCTTTACATGCAGTGTTGGATTGAGCAACCTAACTTTCAAAGTGAAAACAGGAGAACCACAGGGATGCCCCTTATCAACAGCATTATTTTTGACAGGCATAGATTGCGTGATGCACCAGACAACAGCGGACAGACCAAGAGGAATTAGAAGGATGTTTTCTACACTGGAAGACCTGGAATATGCAGATGACATTGCACTACTCGCGCATTCACATCAACACATCCAAGAAAAAACAGATAGACTGAATAAGTATAGCCAGCAGGTTGATCTGAACATCAGTCTGAAAAAGACAGAGGCCATGACATGCAATGTGGGAAATACTGAACCAATAACATTATTCTGGCAGCTCCTACGACATGGCTGGTACCAAACTGTATTGGCTACTGCAGTTCCTGTGAATCTACCAGCTTTGTGGAGAGGGGGAACATGCTGCATGGGCAACAGCTTGATCTCCATATAACTGTGCCCAAGCTGGCGCCCTGGAGAGGACACTCCAGCTTCATCTTCTACGGACAATTAGCAGATGGCAAGAGAACAGTTGGGCGACCACAGCTGAGGTTCAAAGATGTGTGCAAGACAGATATGAGGGCACTGGACATGGATCCAGCAACATGGGAGGATGAAGCTGCCGATCGCACTCAGTGACAATGCTATTTACGGCGCCACCTGAGATTGGGAGAAGAGAGGCTCACACAACAAGCAGAGGAGGGAAGAAAACGTCGAAAGGAGCACCAGGAAAATAAGCAGCTGAGGGCTGCCACCTCAGGGGCACATTCCCATAGTCAGTTATGACTGAAGGTTCTATTATTATAACAATAAGGAACCAGAAGTTAGAACAGACAGACACATTTACTTACCTAGGATGCATAGTAATACCAGATGGCGGAACAAGCAAGGACATTTATATCATTATTATCAACTAATAATTTTTTTAATTTCTTCATGTTTAAAGTGGTTACATAAGGAGAGGCTTAAATATTCAGATTTGAAGATATATATGCAGTCATTTAGGCGCTATTAAAATGATATGATTATGATAGTTATAGAGTTGTAAGAACTAATTTTATATCATTTGCTCCGCCAATTTGTAATTCAAGGATAATGAACTTGCAGTGTATATAATTCCGTACTTAAACACATATTTAATATAACTATGCTTTTATAAATGTGCTTTCTCTCTTTCTTTATATTATAAGAAAAGATAACTCATTAACTGCATTGCTTTTTTTAAAAGTAAGGTGGAATATATGTGTGTGTGTGTTTGTGTATGCACGATAAAGAGTAAGGGAGTGCTAAAAGGATGGGGGGCTTTATTAGTTGTCAAAAGGGGGCATTGCTACTATCAGGGTTGAGAAACACTGCTATAGAGGGTAAAGAAATTCCTAAACATCTGAAGATCAATGAAAAAACACATATAGCTCTATCCCCCAACCTTCTCCTACCCCCCCCCCCCCCCTTTCCTCCCCACAGTTATTCACTCAATGCTCAAAAGGTCAATTAATTGGACATACAGGTTCCACTTGTAGAAGATACCCCATCTGCAGATACTGTACAGGAAAACACTCATATGACCAATGTATAAAAGCCAAGGAAGACACTAACTACAAAAGTGCCAACAGGAACAGAAAATGTGCAAATTGTCAAGGCAATCACAGCGCAAGATATTTATGTTGCCCAGTTTACCAAGCAGCCAAAAGAGCACTGAAACAGTTGGCAGAACAAAATATACCATTTACAATTGCACTAGAACAACAGAAAGCAGAAAGAACCCCCCTTAAACTCTCAAATAGACCCACAAAATGCCCCACATCAAATAAGGTCATCTATGCACACAAAGAAAACAAAGGAAGCTACATCAACACAGCTGAACGGAAAAAACACAAGAGAGATAGAAAGGGCAATTTAAAAAGCAGACAAAATGTTAGAATGCATCAAAAAAGCCCAACAAGAAATGAAACAAGATATCACCAAAATAACTGAACAAAAAGCAGAACAAGAAGAGCTGATAGAGAGAAACAGATCAAGAATACAAATTAAAAGCCAAGAAAAAGTACAAGAACAAAATGAAATATTTGAAGTCCAGAACCAAAAGGAAACATGGAAAGAACAAGTTGATAAAAAACAACTTGTTCCTTGAATTCAGACAGTTCCTTGATTCATTAGACCAGTTCAAACTAACTCTGTTCCTTGATTCATTAGACCAGTTCAAACTAACTCTGCGGCAGCTGATAAGAAAAGATGTCAAAGAAATAGTAAGAATAGAAGCCAAGAAAAGTCAAGGGAAGATTGCATAAGCTGCCAAACACTAGAGGAAATACAGTTTAAAACCCAGCTAAGACCAAATAAAAACAACTTACACCAAATTAACTAAAAAAGACATGGAGAACAGGAACATACAAATAATACAATGGAATTGCCGTAGTGCTAAAAAGAACCTCGCTCCATTATTGGGCCAGTACAAAAATACGCAAGCAATTTTTGCTGTTCAAGAAACACACCTCAATCCCACAAACAGATTTAACAACCCAGCATACATCACTCTTAGAAATGACAGACGAGTCAATAAAGGGGGAGGAGTAGCATTCTTGGTTCATAAAATATACCAAATAACAGACTGGGAAACTTTCAATTCAGAAAACTTTGAAGGAATAAGTGTAACTATAAATAGTGACAGAGAAGCACTGAAAATAATTAACATATGCTGCCCCAGCGGCGACATACTAGAACAGGACATCAAAGTAATTAGAGAAAGAATACAGATCAAAACTATAATAGTGGGGGACTTCAATGCACACCACATAGCATGGGGGAGGTAACAAAATAGATAAATCAGGGACACTACTACTGGACTTCATAGAAAACAGAGAACTGATATTACTGAATGATGGATCAATAACAAGAATCAACCCAAGTGTAGATCAACCCAACTCATCATTAGACGTCAGCATAGTAATAGCCAACTTAGCCAAAGCAAAATGGGAAAAATTGAATGAACGAACGAACGAACTTTATTTTCAAAAGGTTGAGAATTGGGCACACAGGCCCGTCTAACATTCTGCCCTTTCTTTCAATCACCTTTCACACTGAATTCACTTATTCTCATATGCATTTTACATATCAGTTTCAAGGAATGATACTAACTCAGATCACATACCCATAGAGATAACAATCAAACAAAAGTATACAGTAAACAAAGAAGTAAAAAAACCAATATTCCACTATAAAAAAGCTGATTGGATAGCTTTTCAAACTGAAATGGAAAGATTGCAACTAGACAAAATAATTAGTGAAGATATAGATAAGATGATAGGAAACTCTTTACAGAGCGATACAACAGGAAGCAATCTGATCATCAGAAGGAGTCCCCCCGTCCAACAAGTGTTTCGGCCCGATGTACTCCTTTACACTCAAAGGGGGGTGGGCCCACTTGGGTCATGACTCCTAAGCGTCTCAGCCTCCTGTGGTTTTGTATCGAAAATGAACCCATTTCACTTATGGTAGCAACTTTAAAATCCACAACTCTGCCAGCCGTGGAGGCAATTGTGAAAGTAACAAAGAGAATACAAATTATTCCGTTCATTCCATCGCACACACTGAGACACCATCGCAAAGCTGACGAGTCTAGCCACTGCGCGTTCGCCACTGAAATTCTGACACTGACACCCCTATAACATACACTCCTGTTGCCCCTCAGTCACAGCCCGTTCACTAGTACACCAACAAACTCAGCGTATTGTGGACTTAGAAAAATTCCTGGTGTTTTCTGTACCGCAGCGTTTATTGTCACAATTTCCATTGCCCATTGCGGTTGTTCCACAGCCAGCCTGGTGCCTTTTTGGCAGTTTCACTAAGCCTCTTCAGTGCCCTTGTTCTTGACTGTCCCCTCAGCCCCAACAGTTTCAATAGATCATACACTGATGCAGCCACAAGCCTTCTTGCGCCCACTTCAACAGCCATGACACTTGCAGTGAACCCATCGTGTCTCAGATCCGCGGCCAGATCACTATACTTGCCACTTTGAACGAATGTTGCTCATCTAATCTGGATTCAAATGGCACTGTCAGTTCAATCAGTATGACCTGAAGCGTTGCTGAAGAATGAAGCACTATATCTGGCCATCTCTGCGATTTTCTGATACTCTCTGGATATGCTCCTCATCCAGGTAGGTCTACCGCCATCTCCCAGTCATTTGCACAGTCAAGAAGAGATGGTAAACTGCTACCAGGTTTACTCGGTTTGGGGTGTGCTGACTTTCCTGCCCTCAGAAAGTATGTATTTGCGGTGTTCGGCCTGGGTTTGCTATTCGCCTTCATCCTTGCCAGATCTATTGTCGCAGCAAGCTCATTTAGCACTTTGTTATGGCGCCAAGTGTATCGCTGTTAAGTCATATTCTAATTAAGGGGAGTTGAGTGCTAACCTTGTATGCACAGGTCGGATTTTTTGTAAACATGCTTTGTGTGATGAGAGATATTTCTTAGTTGGGGGCTTTATGCTCAGTAATTTTTGAACACAGCTCTTTTGACTAGCTGTTAGTTTGTTTTTAAAAATAGGACTAGGAAACTGTCCGAAAGTTCTATGATAGGGTTTTGGGGGGAAAGGCGGATGAATTCAGCTCACATCTCAAGCTGCGAGTTGGCACTTGAATGAATTTGTACTGAGCTGTTTTGAGCAGCTGATTTTTGACAGTACTTTGCTGGCAGAGCTGGGAAATGGACGCTTACCATTTCGCTAGTGTGTCCAAGTAAATATCATTTTGGGAAAGGAATATTTGATAATTAGAGAATGCATTCTATTGAAAATAGAGAGAGAACATATTCATATTGATTCTGAGCCAGGGATATTACGGCTTATTTATTATGTACTGTGCATTAAATTGAAGTGATTGTATCCATGGATATGTTATACGTGAGGCTGTATGAGGATAAGTTGAACTGTTGATGCTCCATGACTTGTTATAATGTGTTACCATAATGTCTACGTGAGTCTATCGTTAATAAATGTTGAAAATGGTAATCTAGTTCCACCGCTTCCTGACTCCTGCGGGTTGCTGTAGTGCATGAGTGCAGTAGATGTGTAGCCAAGTACCTATGACATTCGCATATATTGACATATGCATAAGTATACAAGTGTTGGCCATCCGTAAGCCCGACACATGCTGATTGCCTTCATCAGCGAAAGTAATAATAACACTGACTAACAAAAAAAATTTTTTTTTTTCTTTCTCTAACATTTCTATGTTTTTCTGGTCAATTTTAATGCGCTGTTTTTAAATCTGCAAACCGTTTTTCTCTATCAGGTCGGGATCTCTAGAAATATGCAATTGAAGTTTTTTAACAACGCATACAGTATTACAACATCATTTGTACAAGAAGTATAACAGTTATGTAGGCTTGAATTTCTTTGCAGTCGACTTTCGTCGGTGAATGGCATGTGGTACATCGAGATGAAGCATCCAACAATAATCGGCAAGCATGGTCACACTCCACCGTCCTTGATAACGTGTCTCCATTACGGCGATATCTTGATGGAATCGTTCTCCATGTTCATCGCTGACTTCGCCAAGGTTGTCAGGGAAAAAGTCAAGATGCGAATCGAGCAAATGGATTTTGAGGGACATGTTACAGCCCATAATTCTGTATGCATCTATGCACTGCTTAACAATATGCACATAGTCGACAGATTTGTGATTTCCCAGAAAGTTATCGACGATCGATTTGAATGCCATCCATGCGCGAAGTTCACTACCATGTAACAAGTTCTCGAATTGTTTGTCTGCAATAACTTTCCTAATCTGAGGTCCTACAAAGATACCTTCCTTTATCTTTGCATCGATAATTTGCGGAAACTTTTCTCGAAGATAAGTGAAAGCTTTGCTCGTTTTATCTAACGCTTTTACGAAATTCTTCATGAGCCCCAACTTTATATGTAACGGTGGTAAAATGATGCTGTCTTTGTTAACTAATGGCTCGTGTATTACATTTTTATGCCCGAGCTGCATACGATCCCTGATAGGCCACACCTTTCTTGCATAGTGTTCATGTCTGTTGCGGCTGTCCCAGTCACATAGGAAGCAACAAAATTTAGTATACCCAGTCTGCATGCCCGTGAGAATTGCAATGACCTTTAGGTCTCCACAAATCCGCCATTGGTAGTCATTGTACTTTATTTTTGCCAAAAGTATAGCCATATAGTCATAAGTTTCTTTCATATGAACAGAGTAGGTGACTGGAATTGATGAAAATAAATTTCCATTATGCAATAACATGGCTATTAGACTAGTCTTGGAAGAGTCGATGAAAAGTCGCCATTCGTTGACTATGTGCTCATGACCGAGGTGCACCATTAGACCTTTTACATCTTTGCAATAGCAAATGTCATCATCCATCTCAAAGTATTGAACAAGTTCTCTGTGTCTATGACGAAATTTAGATATCGGAGTATTGGGCGCTAAAAGATTCCATTCTTTGAGTCGCGAACCGAGTAATTCCGTTTGTCCTTTGGTGAGAGCGAGATCACATATTAGATCTGAAAGTTCTGAATGGTTAATTAAGTGAACACCATCATTCACCGGTACATAATCCGAGTCAGAATTAGTTTCTAAAGCAGGTAAACTATCACTTTCTGATGGTTCATTCACGTCCAACGGAATTGTTCTGGTGGAACTGGGATCGGACACGTGATTGGATCATGAGGCACTGGTTTCGAAACCGATTCAATATTTGGATAAACCACAGACTTTCTAGTTTTAAAAGTGAAACCATAGATATTTGTCAAGCAGAAGTAACAATCAGTAGCGTGATTTGTCGGTTCACGCCATATTACTGGCACTCCAAAAGGCATCGACTTATGCTTTGGCTATTTTCGTAACCAACCTGCCAATGTATTTGCACAAGTCGAACAAACTGCATTTGGCTTCCAAGATTTATTTGCATCATCAACTTTCGAATCGAAATAAAGTTCATATGCTTTCTTTAGCAATGGTGTAAAGTTTTTCTGGTGAAAACGATCGGTAAAATATCCGCACACGTAACAGAACAGATCAGCCGAATTTCTACAACTTCTAGAAGCCATATTTCACTCAGAATTATTTCAAAATACAGTAACTATTTGAAATATAACGTAACATATGTCATGCATCTTTTAGCAGTATAAAAAGTAGAATTATTTTGCATTTTATTAATTTTTAAAAAGTTATATAGTAAAAATGAAACGGAGCAAATAACGGTTTCCGAAAAATATATTTATTCACAAATATCTTAAGAACCCGACGTGATAGAGATAAACGGATTTCAAATTTGAAATCAGCGCAAGAAACTGACCTAAGAACACTTATTCTTATATAAGAAAGAAAAATGTTGTTTGTCAGTGTAATCTGTATCTTCTTGATGACCCCCACCAGTATCTTCCACCAAACAACATTTAACAATCGCCCTTGCCCTAATGACACCCTACACGCTGAGAGCACGTGTTCGAGTGTCTGCCTCCCCTGGCACAGGGGGCACCACTCATCATCCAACTTTCCCCATTTCACAAGGTTGGTGGCCGACGGCAGCAGGTCATACATTGATCTAACAACGAAGCTGAGCCTAAGAGGTGCCATATGCCATATATCCTTCCATGTCAAGGACCTCTGCAGGGCTCCTTCCCATGTAGTCCATTGGCCTTGTTGGACCTGCTGTACTGCTTTTTTGCAACCTCTTATCATTCTCAGCTCCTCGTATCTCCTGAACTACCATGTCTCTGCGCTCTTTGCTTGATGCCTTGGACCACCAGCGGATGTCTCCATGACCAAATCCCCGTCTATTCGTTTGTGTGTATCCGATTACCTCCCTCAGTTGGAGCGAATCTTGGGTAACATCAACAGCTTCTTCCACTCTCCACTTCCTTCCCGTTTTCAGTGTGGGCTGAATGGACTTAACCACATCATCTCCTGACACATGTAGCGTCATTGCAAGCTTGCTTTTCCAACTTTGTACTCTTCAACAACTGACTTGAAAGGAAGCAGAAGTTTTTACTTTTTGCAGTACAGTGCTACATCTGACAGACCTGGTGGTACCCCTAGCCACTTTCTCATGAACTTGTTGACCTTTTGCTCTATCGCTTCCACTGTACTTGTGCTTATTTCATATATAAGCAGTGGCCACAGCAACTTCAGTATCAACATGAACTGGAGGCACCACAGTTTGAACTTTCCCAAGAGTCTGCTTCGGTCTATGATCTGTAGCCCTCTGTCATTTCTATTGTCTGTTGCACTGCCTTTGAGTCTTTTAATGAGGCATCGTACACCCTGCCAAGACTTTTAACAGGTTCCTCAATGACAGTAGGGATTCTTTGGTTGGAAACCATGAATATGTCTTCTGCTATCTTCCCTTTCCTGACTGATAGGCTTCTCGACTTCTTGTGTTTGAAGCTCATTCTGCACCAGCTGACTAGTTCACCCAGGCGTGCTAACATCCTCCGGGCCTGATGTTCATCTGAAGTCAGAATTGTTGTGTCATCCATGAATGCTTTGAGTAGTGGCATGTGACACATTCCACTGAGCTTTGGACCTATATCCATTCCTTCAGCCGCATTGAGGATTACCTGCATAGCCATCACGAATAGTATCGGAGAGATGGTACACCCCATCGCAATTCCAACTTCAAGGCCAATCCACTTCGTTGTGTACTCTCTGGTTGAAAATCTGACAGGAAACCCTGCGAAATACAGCTTCAGCATTGCTGCAATCTCTTGTGGAACATGATGCATTTCTAGGGCCTGCCATATCATCTGGTGTGGAACGGATCCATAAGCATTTGCTAGATCCAACCAGATTGCATGGAGGTTTGTTCTGTCAGACTTTGCCTTTTGGATTGCTTTCCAGATCATTGTGGAATGCTCTAGACATCATGGTGTACCTGGGATACCTCCTTTCTGAATGGTAGTGTCAATGTACCCATTTGCCAGGAGGGACATAGTGAGTCTTTTCACCATCACTGAGAAGAATATCTTCCCTTCCACATTGAGTAGTGAGATTGGCCTGAACTGACTGATGTCTGGAATTTTGCTCCTTCGGGATGTAGACTCCGTTCGCCTTTTTCCATTCCTTGCTTACAAGCTGGGTTTTCCACGCATTCTTCAGTAAACTGAGCAGTCGTTTGAGCACCTCAGGGCATCTCTTATACACCACATACGGAACAACCATTAGGACCTGGCGCTGACTTGCACCGAGCTTTCTGGACAATGCTTTCTACCTCTTGCACCGTTGGGGGTTTGGTGTTAAATTCAGCTCCTGGCTTACTCGGCCATTTAAGGCCTGCCATGCTGCTGAGCGGCTCATCTCTGCGACCATCTGAGTATGTCATTCTAAGGTGTTCTTCCAGGTCTTCTTTCCTGATGTTTAGCGTACCCGACCGTGGCTGCTCAAACAGTTCTTTGGCAAACTTGAAGGGCTCCCTGAAGAATCTTTCCCTTTCCCTTTGAGTCTTCCTTTTCTTCCTGCACAACCTTTCTGCTCTACAAAGGGCATTATGTTGGCCTTTCAGGTGCTCCCAAACCTGTCGTAACCCTTCATTCTCTGTGGCAACTGCGTTCTTGAACAGTTTTTGGGCATGCTTCGTCTGTTTCCTGATTTCTTCTATTTTAATTTCTCTTCTACTTTTTCGTGGTGGGTTACTTTCCCTTGCCTCCTTCACTCCGAACACTTTTCGAGAGTGCAGATATATTATGTCGCCGAAGATTTCCAGCTTCTTCTTCAAAGTTATCTGCTTCAGGTTGTTATCCAACTCTTTTGCCAAGGCTTCGTCCAGCTGTTCCCAAAGCCCTTTTGCACTGGCAGGTTTAAACTTGATTGCATTTCTCTTCCCGTCCAAGAAGTGTGTGAGATCATCATCAGGCAGATCAACTTGAATGTACTCAGCACTGTGGATTGACTCCTGGCTGCGTTCTTCTAACGTCTTATCCGTCGAGACACATATATATGTATAGATGTATAGATACATATTCGAACAATCTAACAGTAGAAATACTAAAAAATAGCCACTACACATATCTCCAAAGCAGAATAACAGAAAAGAGAAAACAGAACACTAGAATAAAAACCCAGCTACTTGGTGGACAAACAAATGTACAGAAAAAAAAACTAAAGAAAGAATACAAGCCCTACAAAAATATAGAAGAAATAGAACCCAAGTTAACTATGAACAGTATAAGAGGATAAGAAATGAAACAAATAAAATAATACTACAGGAAAAGGAAACGTGCTAGAAAACCTTCTGCCAAACTCTCAATCCAAGCACTCATTCATTTACAGAGGTGTGGAAAAGATTAAAAATCCTTCAAGGGAACCCAAAACGAACAGTAATGCCTACTATCAAAATTCCAGAACTGGCAGAATCAGAAAAACAAAATGCAAATACCCTAAGTACTTCTATAATGTTAGTGCTAAGGAAAACCTGGGACACAAAGAAATAGAAAGAAGAGAAAAACTCATAACAGAACTAAGGAAAAACGAGACAAATGATACAGAGGATAAATCTTATCTGAACTCCGAAATTACTGTAGAGGAAGTAGAAACGGCGATAAATGAGAAATCAAACTCAGCATCAGGACGCAACATTTTTAGCTACGAAATACAAACAAAAGATACCACAACATACCACAGAAGTAATAACCTCTCTATTCAATATTATATAGAAACCAGGTAAAATACCAAAGGCATGGAAAGTAGCAGTAGTCATACAAGTACTAAAACCAGATAAGGAGGTCCATGATGCGAGCTCTTACAGGCCAAAAGCTTTGACATCTCACATAGGGAAAGTAATGGAAACTGTGATGAACAATAGATTAAAGTACCACATGGAAAAGCACAATCTTTACAGCCCAGCCCAATCAGGTTTAAGGGAAAACAGAAGCACTATAGACCAGCTTTTCAGATTAGAACATGGGGTAATATCAGGATTTAAAAGAAATGCAAAAACTGTAACCGTATTCGTGGATGAAAAGCTGGGGCTTCCAAATTAATGTAAACAAAACAGTTGGTATGATATTCAGCAAAGGAAATTTAAAAAAAAATAACAAAATCAATATAATCATTAAAGGACATAAAATATGTACCTCCTCAACAACAAGATTTCTGGGCATAACTTTAGATAACAACTAAATTGGAATAAACATATAGACAATTTAGTAGAAAGCTGCAGGGGACTCCTAAATATACTAAGGATAGTAAAAGGTAATGGATTGGGGGGGGGGGGGCCCGCAGCAATAAAGTAATGCTTATGTTCTACACGTCTTTCATCAGGGGGAAACTGGATTATGCCAGCATAGTCTATGACTCAGCTGCAGCTTCTAACAAAGCAAAACTAGACAGAATTCAAAATGCAGCCAAGAGTTGTTATTTTGAAAAGGTGATGCGTGGAGAGCGGACATTTAACAGCTTGCCGTTATTGCCTTTTCTCGTTCCATCTTGGTCTACCATGTTCAACCAGAAAATTGGTGTCACAGGGCTATTCCGCAGTGCATCGTATGTATTGGGTTCGGCAAAACGTCAGCCGGGCGACGCCGGGGCGAGCCGAACTGGTGTGTCAGGTGATTACCGGAAGTCGAAGCAAAAGGTGCAAAGTTGGGTAGTCAGAAACTAGCCTTCGTCCAGGTTGGACGGATATTTCCTTTTGTCAGCGAGATTTCTGTGTGGTTCAGATTATGGACTATTAATTGAGTACTTGACATATTTCGGTCCTGGTTGATATTTATGTTGTAATTCTAAGCAGTGTAGAATCTAGGTTGCAATTTCTACAGGCCGTAGTTTAATAAGATGTCAATGATTTGAGTGTGTCATTGTAACAGTTTTTGTCGCTCAGGTGAGCGATATTCATAGCAGTGGGATTTTGGTGTAAGTCATACCTTCATGTATGAAGGGGACAGATTATGCTGCTAAGGCAAGTTTACATTGGTTTTTCATTATTGTACTCGTATTTGATGTGTTTGGTGGCTATGTGAGGCCGTGTTGTGTGTATACATTATTAAAGGGAAGTACCTATTAAAGGCGTTTATTTCTTATGTCAGCCATTGTTGTGTGGTGATACTCTTAGAAGAACGAGCCTTTATTTATTGTTATAAATCCACACTGCAGTGGTGTAACCAGTGGAGGGTTCTCCATGATAAGTGGTTCTTGACAGTTGGGGTAATTTAGTATCATTTTCTTTAATAATTTTGTATTCAATTTAAATAACTATTGTCTTTTGCAGTTGCAGATTTTAATTTATATTGGTATTTGTCCATTTTATTTTCTCTTTTGTACACTTGGTTTTAATTTGTATTAGTATTTATTCCTTTTTGAGTTGTTTTTTTTTTAACCTCGTTTTAAAAAATAATTTATTAGTTCTTGTTGCTTAATTTATATTTGATTGAATGTCTTTTCTGAAGTACAAACCTTTTATGTTTTCCTTTATTTTATGTTTATATCTTTTAAGTATTGTTTGGGCATCTCGTGGGGCAGCTATACTTAAAATCTTATCACCTGTCATGTCTATTGTTGCAAACTACTGTTGCCACCACTGTTGTAATCTGATTTCTCTGCATTTTTTTTCATAGGCCAGACTGGCCATCATTGTTGCAAACGTGATAATGATTATATGCACTGTTGCAGGACTAAAGCAGTGAAGGCTCAGGAGGATGATCAATCAGCACAGGAATTGTTGCAAACTGTTATTGTGGCATATATTCTTCTCGTGGCATGAAGTGAAGATTAGAATTGGCCGACATGGCGTGTGTGTATAGATAAGGCAATATACGCGAATGGGTGTAAGTTCTTGACCAACTATTCACATTATACACACCCTTCATACCACATGCAGAAGTCATGGAGCGTTGAAACGATATGTTGCATTTCCAACAATTTATTACGATAACATCACATTGACATCAAACAAACGTACTGTCATTAGGACAAGGTTCAAGCACATCAACATCATGTAGATAACATCAGTTCACTGCTTCTAGTACCACAGAGACTCTGTCAAAATTAGGCCGCGTAAGTGTCCGGCTCCCAAAATGTATAATATTCTCTGTGTTTCCTCTGACAAACAAGTCATATAATTCTTTGCCAATATAAGCCGCATAAGTGTCGGGCTTCCATATATTATTCTCTGTTTCCTCTGACAAATAAATCATGTAAATCTTTGGCAAGATAACAATATCAATATTCTCATAAACTCTCCTCCGCACCAGGAGAAAGTCACCTCAATGTCAGCCAACCATCTCGGGCTGGTAGCGTCATAATACAAAGTTCTTGGCTACAAAAAATAGTTTAAAGGGTAATTTTACCTTCACTGTCATCCAAGAATAAAACACAAAAACGTACCCCATCCTTGGCTCTCCGAAATATGTCAGAATTATAACAAGGGAAAAATCTCAAACATTTTTATCACACAGAGAACTTTGTTCCCCGTTCACACAGTCAAAGAAACATCGCTGAACCCCTTCTCAGCTCAGAACGCCCAGGCCGACTGTCACAGGATACAGTCTCCCGTTCCCGCCAAACCATCACGCAAACGCGGATAATCGCGTGACGTGAGTTTAGCTCACACGAGAACAAACTGCAACGTTCTCGTAAACTGTTCTAGAAAAATCTACGAACAGAAATCTTAACTGACCAAAAGGCAAGTCAAGGGAGATAACAACTAAATCACTCCTGTACCAAAAAGTATTACAACCTGTTAGTTCCCTTAGACCATAGTATATAAAAGTTTACATCCCTAGCTTAAAACAAACAGACGTTAACAGTCTACCGCACCCCACGGGAAAAAAATGATTACATCATTTTTGTTGTTGAAAAAAATACATCGAATAGAAAAAAAAGAGGGCGGTAGCATACAAATATCTACACATAAGTATACTCTATATAAAGTCATAAACACAAGAGCGAAAAGAGTAACCAAAAGGAATGCAGATAGAGCCATAATATCATAAGAAAAAGTAGATCAGTGACGGGTAAACAGAGACAAGATGGGATACGAAAGGAAAGAGAAAAGAAGAAGGAAAGCAATGCCTAAGAATGAAAAGACAAAATTATGACCTGGTAATCAAATGCAAAGCATAAATGAATACCAAAATAATATAGTAATGTACATGACCATCTAAATATACTTACAGCCCCAAAAAGTAATAATAATGAGCATGATAACCTAGACAACATGCTCATAACGCATAAATGATGCGCTGATGAATGGCTTAAAAATATATATCGCCATAATATCAGGCTATACTGACGCACAATGGAGCGTCGGGTGAGACAAAAAAAATTATCTCACAACCTAAGAGAAAATATTTTTCTCAAAGTACTTAAAAAAAACTGCCACAATCGCACAATAAAGTGCTGGCAACATTACAATGCTAGAAAAAAATCACATACATATGACTTCATATATCCCAACAAAAATACAATATCGACATGTCTCGTAATGATAAATTAAAAAAAAATAGAAATGTCATTACCATATTATATTTTAACATAGTGATCTACAGCATTATAGAGATACCAACATATCATCAGCACAAAGTTATAACATATCATAACACAATATCTCTTAAAATAACATCGTATACACATGTACAATAATGTAAACTAACTCTAGCAAGTCCATAAAAGAGATGAATCTCGAAGTCCCAGACCATGCTGTACTCAAGTGGGTACCACAGACATCTAAAGTAGCGTCACATGCCAAATGGAAAACGGGGACGTCACATCTTGAAATAACTGGTAAACTGTTGAGATTTTACCTATAACAGCACTGACTCGCTGGGAAAGCTTACACTGTGAAACAATACAAATGAGAATCTCTATTTGATAACCGTAGGATTTTATAATATACAATAGTTAATTTAAATCTCTACTTATCAAATATGGCCGTGCAAACTTCCGACCCCTATATTGTGATAATCAAACCTTCCCCCGTTACTCTAGAGACGGTAACAGAGAAAGTAATACAATCAATTTACAATCATGATTTAAATAGCATCAAGCAAATGTACTAACAGAATGTTAATATATAAGAGTGTCGTGGGTACAACACTAACCCCGACATCTATAAGACAATCTAGAACATAAGAGTCAAGTAGAATCGTGTGGGCATCGAGACAGTATGTCTGCCATTACATTATCCGAACCACGAATAGCTCGTACTGAAAAGTGAAAAGGTTGAAGTGCAATAGCATATCGAGTGGATCTTGAGCTTTTCAAGTCTTTACTCTGAATAGCTGTGAGGGCTTTTTGGTCGGTTTCTACTATTAAATAGCTAATAATTCTCGGTCTAGAACAGAGTAATTCCGTTCTGCCGCATTCAGCTTCCTAGAGACATACATCACCGGATGCAGAGTTTCAGAATACTCTTGCATAAATGCGGCCCCGATCCCTGTGGATGAGGCGTCACTGAGAAGAACAAAAGTCTTGTTTGCAGTGGGTAGTCTTAAGATAGGGTAAGATGAAAATAGAGTTTTAATCTTATCCAATGAGGATAGGCATTCTTGGGACCAACGTACCATATTAGGTGACCCTTTTTTCAATAGGGTTGAGAGAGGTGCTGTGATAGACGAAAGATTTGGAATAAATCTTCCATAGAAATGTATTAAGCCTAAAAGACTACGGACTTGCTTCTTCGTCTTAGGAGTAGTGATGTTGAGAATTTTAGAAGTGTTGTTGTCCTCTGTCCGCAAAAGACCATGACCAACACGGTGACCTGGAAAAGAAATGTCGCTAAACCCAACATAGGCTTTAGACGGTTTGGCCGTCAAATTATGAGAGCGTAGAGTAGACAAAAGGTCGACAAGACCTTGAAAGGGATCTTCCCAGGAATCACTAAAAAGACAAATATCGTCCAAGTACGCAATGACATCTGGACGATGTGAAAGGATACGACGCATCATGCGTACAAAAGTAGCTGGGGCATTCATGAGGCCGAAAGGCATGAAGTTCCATTGGAACAAACCCCTAGGTGTTGAGAAAGCAGTAAGAGGTTTGGCGCGTTCAGTGAGAGGAACTTGCCAATAAACTTTAGACAAGTCAAGTTTGGTAAAGAACCGAGAATTAGAAAGTTTAGTAAGTAGCTCATCAAATAAAGGCATAGGTTCAGCATCAAATTTTGTCACTTGATTTAATTTTCGATAGTCGACGCAAAGACGTATGTTATTGTCTTTCTTTCGGACAATAACCATAGACGAAGAGTATGCCGAAGTAGATGGTTCAATTATTTTTAATTGTATCATTTCATCTAATTCCTTTTCCACTTGCGTTTGAAAATGTAGTGGGATAGGATAAGGTCGTACTCTGATAGGGTTATAATCAGTAAGTATTATGTCATGTTTAATGATTGATGTTTGTCCAGGAATGTCAGTAAGAACATCCTGAAAAGTTTGGAGCAGAGATGAGACTTGCTGCTGCCTTTCAGCAGATAACTCCGAAGAGATAGTTACGTTTTCCCATGATTCCGTTGAATGCAATGGGATAACAGGAAGAGGAAGATTCACATCGGAGAAAGTAGCCTCTTCCTCCTGAATAACTGATAGCGATGTATAATGCCTATGACTGACCGGAGGATCGTCTGTTGCTTGGAAAATAGGTTGTAAATAACCTGAACGCTCATGAAATTCCGTCAGCATATTAATATATTTTTTATGTGTCCCCTGTATATCGACGACATAGTGGACATCAGAAATTCTTAAAACAATTGTATAAGGACCCTTCCATGAAATAAGCAGACGATTGTTCCCTGAGGATGATCCTCAGTTATCTTTCCTATAATATTCTTGAGCGTTCTATTTAGTTGCTCAACTAACCCGTTAGACATAGGGTGATAGATACTGCTTAGAGATCTTTCAATACGGAGTGTAGATATCACCTGAGACATAGTGTCTGATACTAATTGTGTGCCATGATCTGATAAGATTTCTTTGGAAAATCCTAGACGTGAGAATATTAGCCAGAGAGCATCTGCGATATCAGCAGTAGAAATGCTGTTGAGAGGTATAGCCTCTGGCCAACGTGTACACATGTCAATGCATGTAAGGATAAACTGGTGTCCCCTGTTCGATTTAACTTTAAAGGCCCAATAATGTCGATTGCCATCTTTTGAAAGGGACGGATAGGAATGTCCGCAGCCTGGATATGTGTTGCATGGCGTGGACCTCGCGACTTAACCTCCTGACATATCTTGCAGGAGCGACAGTAAACACGTATGTCTTTATTAACTCCTGGCCAAAAGAAGGAAGTAAGGACCTTAGATTTAGTGCGGGAAAATGCCATGTGTCCTGCACACTGAGAGTCGTGAGCATGTTGCAAAATCCGTACTCTTAGAATTTTAGGTACCAGAATTTGTGAACGTATTGACGAAGTAGATCCTCGTACCATTCGGACTAGTACTCCGTTTTTAATTGAGAACCAATATTTACGATTTGTGTTATGGTTTGGATTATCATTTTTAACAAGGAGGAAGAATTTTTCCAAGGAAGTGTCAATTTGTTGGAGTTTTATAAAAGACTCACTGGAAATTATTGAGGGATCCTCTTGGTTATACACTTCATTAATTTCGGTAGATAGAGTTTGAGAAATATTTTGAGCTTGTGCCCTTGTGGTGACTGCATTAGCAGCCTGAATGTTTTGCTCTTCCCAGATAGTAATCTGTTCCGGGGTACATTCTTTAACTCCGTGTATACGTCCGACGATAAGGTCCGCAATAGGATTCGGAAGCAAACACGCGTGGACGTCTCCCGTAAAAAAGGGAGTAGCTATGTGGATGAAAGCAATTGGATACTTTTCAAGTGTCCTACCAAATGTCACACATTTCACCACTTTTCCAGTGGCATAGGAAGGATCTATGAGAGATTGTTTAACCCCAACAGTTGTGCATCCAGAATCAAAGAGAACTGAGACTGGATTATTATCCACTAAACCTTTATGCAGAATAAGAGACCCTCTTCCGTCATGCGCAGCTGCGGCAGGAAGAGCGGGTAGAGGAAGACCGCAACTCAAGGTAGTTATAGTAGTAGGTTGAAACAAAGTTGTGCATTGCGGGCATTGAGATACCCTCTCAAAATCGAAAGCAGAGCAAGTAACATTATTAGAGACAGCATTATTATTGTTACCTTGATTATCAACATACTGGGACTCTTGTTGAGCAAAGTTAGCCTGGGGATAAGATCTATTATTATCTTGTTGCGATCTATCATGGATATTATTTCTATTTAAATTATTGCTATTTGCTCTATCGAAACTATTGTTCTGATTTGAACCCCAGTTTGCATTGTCGCGATTACCATTTCCTGTTTGATCAAAATATCCATTAAAGGGGTTTTGTTGTCTGCGAGAAAATTTATTATAGGGTTGATAGTTTCTCTTGTAGTTACCCCTTCGAAAATTTCCATAATTGTTGAAACTAAAATGTGGAGGACCATTAAATTGTCTCCAGTTCCTTGAAGAAGAAGAATCATTACCTGATGGACCCCCTTGGTTCTGTCCAAAATTACGATTATTCCTTCTATCAAAATTGCGCTGAGCACTTTGAAATTTACGTCGACAATTAGGGCCATATGGTGTTGCTGAGGCAACGGGTAAACCTTCTTCGACTTTAAAATTGCTAACCGTTACATTAGGATGTGCCGTGACATATTGACGACAGCATTGTTCCATATCTTTTATGTTTGGAGGTTTTCGCTCATGTAGAAAGGAAAGAAAAGGTTTACTAACTGATGACATAACTTTGTCACGAAGCAGTAAGTCAACAATGGCCTCATATGTGTGTTCGGCTTTTGACAATTCCACCCAATGTGAAAAGGTTAGTCGAATATCTGATATAAAATCTGAAAAATCCTTCCCTGTCTCTGGCAATAGAGACTTAAAGCGTAGGCGATAACCTTATTCATCCAATTGGTATTTTTTTAATAAGGCCTCTCTGACAACATTATAGTTATTTTTGTCAGTATCTTCCACCGACATCATAGTCTTTTGAGCATCACCTGTAAGTAACCTACCAAGCTGATCACAATATTGCGACTTGTCTATCTTATGAGAGTCGTATGTCAATTCAAATCTAGTTAGATAGAATGCAATATCGTCTCGGGTAGGGTTGAAAGCAGGTAACTTAATATCATAAGGTTTAAAATTTGCCTTATTAGAAGAATTATTTGATTCATTTTGTGAATTACTCATATTTGTCAACTTTAATTTCTCCAACTCCAAAGCTAAGACTCTTTCGTCATGTAACATTTTCTCTTTGTCAGCTTCTAATTTCTTTTGTTCCATTTCCATTTGGAATCTTCTCTCTTCTGCTTGCATTTTTTTTTCCTTCGGCCTCTTTTTCTGATTTCTTTTGTTCAACCTCCATTTGCATTTTAATTTTTTTTCCCACTGAGGGCTGAATGAAAATATGGAAAACTCTCTGGGTAGTTTACGTCCAGTTACAGTTATTCTTAGTGTCATATATATTGGTACTTTCTCTTTCTCTCTCTCTCTCTCTCTCTCTCTCTCTCTCTCTCTCTCTCTCTCTCTCTCTCTCTAGGTGAAACAAGAGGGCCGAACAGGTCAACCTCGAAAACCCGATATTTACATAAGAATGTTTTTTGGTACGATTGCACTTAGACCCGTTTTCTCAGATTTAGGCCGCAGGTGGGTTTGGTTTGTGATCCGTACTAGTATATACGAAGAAAATATAAACATTTAACCACTACATAGTATTCTATCCTAACCCGCGTAAAAGTATGATCTATTATCCACTCGGTTATTTAAATTTGATTTATAAACAACAAGTGTCTAACTTATCTAATCGTTTATAACCCGTGAAATAAGCGCTATTAATTTACAAAATTACAAATGATAAATTATAGATAAATATATATTTCGTCATTACTTACGCCTAGTGCATTTACTAGTCAATTAAAATAACTCTTTCTGGATGATAGCGAGTAATTAAATTTACGTTACAGCTGGAAAAATTAGCTATATGTTATTTTAATACGCTAGTCGATTTACACAGAAAATCCTAGTGAAATATAATGACGAACTTTAACAATTACATCACTCAAAATGCAAGTATATATATTTACCGCAACACAGAAATTGAAACTATCTTCAACGAAATACTAAGTAATTCCACTTGTACAATGGGTCTAGGATTCGAGCTAGATGGTCCGAAAATTCTGAGGCTGCTAGATAATTGCGTTTAAAGGATGAGGTATATATTTTAAATCAGTCCACTTTCGCCAGCCATTGAGAGATATCGTGCCTTAACCCGTAGATTGGGAAAATCTGCGGCCGATTTCTGAATGAAAGCTTTATTTCACGCCTCTGCCGACAACATGGACGTTGCCAATGAACAAACCGTCTTTTGATCTCGGCTCACTCTATAGCTAATTACGTCCCACTAGGATCACAAAAGAATGGATGCGGTTGCAAACTGTGTTTATCGCCCCTTTGACTTTCGTTCGCTTAATTAAGTCCCCTGAGAAAATATAACTATCAAAGGTACGACTTTTAACTTATCGCCCTTGATTCTACAAATAGACGATTTGTTCTCTCTGTACCCGCGTTCAGTCTGATCTGTCACTATTTCAACGATTGCCCATTCGCGCGCGTGATAATTCTATTAACGGCTCTTACTTGCTGTCTGTTTGCCTGTCCCGTCGGGGACTAGTTAATAGGTATGTTGGTAAACATTCCTAGTGCCTGTAAGACAATAAAGAAAAGAAAAATAGGCGTGGCTAAAATTATGAGTGGACAGATATCGAAGTACAAGGGTTCTGCGTTAACCAACGTGCATACTAATAAGGAAGCAAAGGTGGAAGCCAGGTGGGAGCAAAGACGTGTGGATACATGTAATCTATTTACTTAACCTGTCACAGCAGGGTCGGTTCAATAGCCGTTCAGGTTATTCCAGTCCTTGGTCGATGACACTGCTTCAAATGTCTTCGCCAGAGCTCGAATTATTCCAGTCCCAAGTCCCGGCTAACAACATTCCTTCAAATACGAAAAAATTGGCTTGCTTAGTACTTTTTTCAGTCTTTGTCGTCTTCTCTTCTTTGATCCATAACCGCCATTCGCCAAAGCAGTCAGTGGCCATCACGCCTGGTGACGTCTTCTAGGACAGCAACAAATTAATTCAAGTTTGCTCTTTCGGCGGCCACCCTTCGTAAAGTGCCTTAACTCTGGTTTATTCTTTGCTTCTCGACTTCCACAATTCTACGCCATGTTGTTTTTGGTCGCCCTCTCTTTCGTTTTACCTCGAGAGCCATAGCATAGCTGTTCTTGTGATGGTATCAGGGTCCCTTCTGAGGACATGACCAACACAACTCCAGCGTCTGCCAGCTATGATGGTGTGCATGTCCTCCTGGTTACTCCGAATAAATAGTTCTTGGTTGCTGATGGTGTTTGGCCAAAATATTCGGAGAATATTTTTACAGTTGAAAAAAAATAAAAATTAAAATTAAAAAAAATTTAAAAAACACACACACCCACACAAATAGTAATACGTCTTACAAGGAGAAGGACAAGAAAAACATACGTTGCGGTCACAAGGCCTTCGTCAGGGACAGACAAACAAGAGACAGGATTGAAAGAAAATGAGAATTAAGTAGAGAACATGAAACTATAAAAATAAGAGAAAAAAACTCCCTTAATATTAAGTCCAGTCACATGTGAAGCAAAGCAGGATGGCTGCCACTAAACCGGAAAGAGGAAGTTGACAGTACATAAAGATAAGAAATAATAAAAACAAGGACTGGAAAAGAGTGAGAAAAAAGTAATCAATAAATAATAAATAAAATAAATAAATAAAATATAAATAAATAAATAATAATAATAAATAAATTTAAAACAAATAAAAATAAAAACTAAATAAAGAAAATAAATAAAAATAAAAAAAAAAAAAGGAAAAAAATAATAAAAAAAAAAATTTAAAAAAAAAAAAAAAAAAAAAAAAAATAAAAAAAAAAAAAAAAAAAAAAAATTATTAAATTAAAAAAATAGTAATTTAAAAAAAAAAAAAAAAAAAAGGGTGATCGCATCAAAGTAGAAAGTCATAATACAACAAGGACTCGATAGAGAAAGGCGTCTCAGACAAAAGAATGTTGGGTATTCAAACCGTGTGGTTTGAGGCAACCCATAAGATGGATGAGGCGTTGTTCCTGGCGAAACCGACTGTTGGCGTCCGAGGAACAGTATCTGATGGCTGTCACCTGGATGTCAGTGGCACCGTGGTGGTCAGGGCCATTGAAGTGGATTTCCACAGGTGTGGAATTAAACTGAGAGATGTCATAGAGGTGTCTGCAGAATCGGTCGCCCAGTCGTGTGCCCGTTTGGCCGATGTACGTAATGGTGCAACGTTTGCATATAATAGCATAAATGACGTTGCGTGACTCACATGTGAAGCCATGGGTGATGGTGAACTTGGCGTTAGGGAACGAGACTGAACGTGTTTCGATTACATACTGACATGTCTTACATCGTGTACGGTTACATGGCTTGGTTCCAAAGTGGCCATCGTTGACGGTTTTCAGACGGCTGTGGACTAGGAGATCCCTCAAATTTTTGTCCCGTCTATATGCCAGCAAGGGTGGCTCACTAAATGCTTCACGCGCCACTGGGTCATCTTGGAGGAGAGGTAGGTGGCGAAACAGGATCCTTTTGACAGCAGTGCTGTGAGGGTGATAGGTCATTATTAACTTGACTCTATCAGAGGAGGTTTTTTGGCGGGGTTTGAGGGCCTCTACACGTGAGATAGGGAGAACACGTTCTAAGGCAGAGGTAAGAACATCTTCTGGATACTGTCTGTTACGGAAGAAGTCCAACATTTCTTGTGCTCGGCATAGAAAGTTGTCATCATCTTGGCATAACCGACGGAGGCGGAGAAGTTGTGAGAAAGGCAAGGAGTCCCGACAAGCCGGAGGATGAGAGGAAGTATAAAGGAGGTAACTGTGTGCATCGGTGGGTTTGTAGTACACCGAAGTGGTGAGGTGGGGGCGGAGTGATAGTGACAACAATGTCAAGGAAATTAACAGAGACAGTGGAGATGTGAGAGGTGAATTGGATCGCAGGGTGGAAGTTGTTAATGAAATTAATGAACCTAGATAGGTCAACCTCTGGCATATCGGTGAGACCTATGCCATCATCGATGTATCTATGATACATCAATGGAAAAGGTCCAGGATACTGCTGCCACACCTGATACTCCAGGTAGCCCATGAAGAGGCAGACATAACTGGGACCCATCTTGGTGCCCATGGCAACTAAACTTATTTGGTCAAAGAACTGTCCATTGAACTCAAAGGAATTGAGTCGAAGGACCAGTTCTGCAAGGCGCAGGAGAGTCTCTGTAGCGATAGAGGGGTGCGTGCGCTGGTCCAGGAAAAAACCGGAGAGCTCGGAGACCATCAGAGTGAGGAATGGAAGTGTAAAGTGAGCAAACATCTAACAGAAATAAACGGTAGGTACAGTCTGGGGAAAGCTGAATAGAGGAAAAAGTAGTAAGAGCATGGTTTGTGTCCTTTAAGAAGGAAGGAAGCTGCTCTACAATAGGCTGGAAGATGCCGTCGAGGAAGTCTGATATACGTTCGGTAGGGCAGGCACACGCAGAGACAATGGGTCTCCCAGGGTTGGAGGGTTTATGAATTTTGGGAAGCATATAAAACACAGGCTTACCCAGACCACTATTGTCAATACGGAGATGAGAAGCGCTAGAAGGTAAGGACTTGTTGGCGATAAGACTTTTGATGGTGTCATGGACCAGACGATTGTTGAGGACTGTCGCATCATTGTCACGGCGCTGGTAGAAGGAGCTGTTGGTGAGCTGCTTATTACCTTCTTGGAGGTAAAGGTCCTTGCGCCATACCACAATGGCACCTCCTTTGTCAGCCGGTTTGATAACAATGTCATCTCTGCGGCGGAGCTTAGTAAGGGCATGAGACTCATCAGAAGAAAGGTTAGAATAACGCAGGCGTTGAGGTTGGAGCTGCTGAATGTCGTGGAGGGTAGTCTGAATATATAATTGAGACTAGAAAAGGTTGTTCTCGCTTTATTTATTCTGTTGTTAATGTTCTTGCTTGTTCTGCCATCAGGTGTTACTTTGCATCCTAGGTAAGTAAAAGTGTTTGTCTGTTCTAACTTCTGGTTCCTTACTGTTATTGGAATATTTTTAGGTAGATTGTGTGGAAGGAGGACAGTTTCGACATTTCCTTCTCTGTTACTCTCCAGCATTCTGCACCACAGAGAAGCACAGAAAGTACACAGCTCTCATACTTTCTTAATTTGGTAATTGTGCTGTACTGGGAAGACTTCCAAATGTTGTTGAGACTAGAAAAGGCTGTTCTCGCTTTATATATTCTGTTGTTAATGTTCTTGCTTGTTCTGCCATCAGGTGTTACTTTGCATCCTAGGTAAGTAAAAGTGTTTGTCTGTTCTAACTTCTGGTTCCTTACTGTTATTGGCTCAGGAATGCCCACATTTAGTGTCATGACCTTTGCCTTCTTCAGATTAATTTTCAGGCCAATCTGCTGGACATACTTATTCGGTCTATCGGTTTTTTCTTGTATGTGTTGATGTCTTTTCAGTCTTTGTAGGTGACAAAAAATATGAAAAAAATTTGCATTTTCTTCAAAAAGGCATATTTGCGTCTAAACTTTGTTTAATAATTTCTCTAACCTGCATCACCCGATCGCTAGTGCAGTGTGGTAACTATTACACCAGCACTGCTCCCACTAATTATTAAAATTGACATCAATTTCTAATCATCATACACCGTAAACCACTCTTTTTTTAGAACACGAAGATGATCTAGAGATACAACAACATGGGCTCATTCATTCATAACCCTCCACTCACAAAGGAGCATAGGCCTTCAACAAACACATGCCAAGTGTTCCTGTCATGTCCCATCATCTCAAGTTCTTTCCACGTTCTCCTTATTGTTTTCACCTCTGTTTCTAGCTCTCTTCTCCATGTTTATCTTGGTCTACCTTTGCCTCTCTTGCCCTGGGAGTTCCAGAACATGGACTGCCTTGTAATACTATCGACAGGTTTCCTCAGTGTGTGTCCTATCCATCGGCATCGTCGTCTTCTTCTTCTTCTGCGTTCAGTTTGTAGTCATGCTAAATCTGCAGGCCTGTCGCCAGGACGAAGTCCACAGTCTTTACCAGGTCGGCGCGGCAGCCCCATAGCTTCTGCTGGAGCTCAGCACCCCTTCGCCAGGTTTCACGTCGCGGTTCATAGTGGGTTGAACAGTTCTGGAGAATGTGTTCTGGGGTTTGGATTCCTGTTCCGCATGGGCATTCATTTGTGTGGGATATCTTGAGGCGATAGAGATGTCCTAGTAATCTGCAGTGGCCGGTTCTCAGGCGGAACATTGTGGTCTGTTGGTATCTGTTTAGATGGTGTATTGGGTCATCTCTGCTGTACATATCCCCTTCCTCCTTCCACTGATTTTTGTACTTGTTGTGGATTATGGTTTTTGCTTCCCGATACGGCAGTGGATGGCTGTATTGTTCCATTTTACTACCACTTCTTGATAGAGCATCTGCTTTCTCATTACCAGCAATTCCACAATGGGAGGGTAACCACTGAAGGGCAATGGTTGATGACCTTTGGATGATGTTAAACTCAGATCTGATCTCATTCATCATGTTATCATTTCTGGTGTTTTGTATTGATTCCAGTAATGATCTGCAGTCGGTGAAGATTACTATCTTAGCTGGTGGTTGTTGTTCGGGTCTGGTGTAGATTTTCAGGGCTTGCAGTAGTGCCATAGCTTCTGCCCTGAAATTGGAGGAGATCTTTCCAGAGATATATGTCCATGGCAGTCGTCTGGCTCCTCATAGTCAATTAACATTTCAATCTCAGTAGGTTGTTTTGGGAGGAGGTCTTCATGGCATCGATGCAGATGTTTGGAGATGTTTATGAAGCTGGTTCTTTTCAGCCTGTTCTTTGTCACACTATGGAGTTTGGCATGCATTGGATGACTTGGCATTCGTAGAAGCTTCTCACTGTGAGTGAATACTTTTTCCTCACGTCTGTCATTCAGAGAGCGGATGTTGGTGTATCTCTCCATTGTCTGGATTGGAGAAGTCTTCATCCCTTCAGTGATTAATCTAAGGCTTGAATTTTGTACTTTCCCTAGACGTTATGTGTTTGTTTTAGATGCCGTGGCCCAGGCTGACATGCCATATTCAAGTACAGGCCTGACTGTGCCTGTATAGACTTTTTTTTTTAGTATGTTGGTATTTGCCCCCCAACTTGTGCCAGCCAGTTTCTTCATAATAGAGAGCTTTCTTATTGCTCTCTGTTCTACTGCATTTATGTGCGGCTTCCAGGTGAGTCTCTTATCCAACTTGACTCCCAGGTATGTTGGATTTTCCTCGATTGGAAGCTCACTTCCATTTAGTTGCAGTTTGATCGTTTCTTGGCGATTTGACAGAGAGAAGCAGGTTGCTACTGTCTTGGAGAGGTTTATCTGTACTCCCCACTCTGATGCCCATTTACCGATGGTATTTAGCGCTACTTGCATCCTGAACTTTGCAGTAGGCAAATGTTCAGCGGCCCACCAGGCAGCAAAATCGTCAGCATGAAGAGCCCTGGAGATATTCGCGGACAGTTTCTCTGCAATATCATTTATATATATGATAAAAAGTGTGGGAGAGATAACTCCTCCTTGTGGCACACCCTGTTGTAGAGTGACGCGATGGCTCAGTTTCCCGTCAAGTTTTACTCTTGCTGTGCGGTATCGGAGAAGGTCCCGTATCCAGCTGAACATTCTCCCTTCAATTTTGTTGTTGAGCATCTTAAGGAGTCCTTCTTTCCATACCTTATCAAAGGCTTTTGTCAAGTCTACAAAAACAGCCAGAACTTTTTCTCCTGAAAGGCATTTTCTATTTCCTGTGCTAGATATACCAGCTGGTCTTCGGTGCTGCGGTTTTTCCTGAATGCTGACTGTGTGTTATCAAGCAGAAGGTGTTTTTCCAGATGTTTCATTAATCTTGAGTTCACCATTCTTTCCATTACCTTACCCAAACAGCTCAGAAGGCTATCTGGTTGGTAGCTGGACTTGCTTGTTTTCTCTTTTTGTTTCATTCTGATGGGAACAATGATTGCTTCTCGCCATCGATCTGGGAATTTTTCAGTACTCCATGATTGATTGAAGATTAGTAGGAGCTTGTGCCTTTGGATTTCAGCTTTCTTTTATTCATTAAAAGCTTGTTTTGTGCTGTTGTGTCTCTGAATGTTCTCTAATGTGGGACTTTGCTCCACAGTTTCCCGTGCTTTATTTAAGTCACTATGGAGTTTTCCCAGATTGTCACTCCAGTATGGTTTGTAGTCTCGTCGTTTACCTCGTGGAATTGAATTCTTTGCTGCTTGGGTGATTGCCTCAGTGATGATGGAAATGTTTTTATTGACATTATTTGAGTGGGTAATGTTCTGACAGAGGTTATCGACTTGTTCTTTAAAAAATCCCCAGTTTGCCTTTTTGAAATTCCAGCTAGGAGACATATTAATTTATCCTGCACTTCTTACCTTAGATATCTATAATGTGACTGGTACATGTTTACTTCCCCCCAGTTGGTTATTTACTGTTCTAGTGGTGAGTCAATGTATGTCATCTGTAGCCATAGCAAGATCTGGTGTGCTCGTTGTTTTCCATACTCTGGAATAGAAGGTGGGCGTATCCTCTGGTTGGTTTATTATAATTAGTTTATTCTCTACCATCCAATCTTCCACCTCTTCTCCTCTCAGATCTGTTGCTTCATAGCCCCAGCTGGGTGAGTGGCTGTTGAAGTTGCCCATACTGAGGTGTCTTGATGCTGCAAGCTTCCCTTTGTGTAGCTCCAGAGTTGTGGTTGGAGGGCTGTAGCAGTTCGTGATCATTAAGTCTCTACTGCGCAGCAGTAGTTGGATTGTTATGTATTCAAGTTCATCCTCACCAGATCTTTGTATCTCTACTGCTGGGATTGAGGTTTTAATCTGCGTGAGGATTCCTCCCTTAGTTCTGTTTGCCCTGTCTTGGCGGAAGGATTCGTATCCACGTATGAAGAATCGTTGGGTATCTTTTAGGTGAGTTTCTTGGATGCAGATTATATCAATGTTATTTTCCCTGAGGAATTTTTGTAACTCCGGTTTCTTGTTCCTCACTCCTTCTGCATTCCATTGAGCCACTGTAAGGCAGTGGGTTGGTTGGTCAGCTGCTCTACTTTGCCTTCCCCCGACCATTTGGTTGGCAAAGGCACCGGTTGCTTGGGTGGGCCCTTTCGAGGCTAGGGGCCCGGCTCCGCTCCTCCCCGGTTGTAGCTGATAGGAGCGACGCCATGACGTAAGTCGAGACTGTCGCATGACTCCATACTGTAAAAGCGTGCGTGTCCTACTTTTTCCCGGTGTCTGCGCCGTAGCTAACACACTCCGCCTTCGGCAGGCCGGGTTGTGTTTGTTGTTCAGGGTTGTCTCCCATAGCCTTTCCATCTCCCGGTGGTAGCTGCAAGGCAGCAGGTTGGTTTGTTTACCGAGGTTTACCTTCCCCGTGGCTAGAGCTTATAGATGCTCTTATTCGCTTGATGCACCCGTCATAGGACATATGGGGGATTTCAGTGATGGTATCAGTGCCACCTGTTACCCCTCCCCGTCCTGCTGGGAGGACACTGCCGTTTGGTCCGCGACTGCTTATTCGTCCAGCAATACTGACTTAATTCGCAGCTGACACACCATATCTGGAGGTCGTTCCACTATCCGCCACCCATGGACGCGCCTGGTTGGGGTCGGTCGCCCCTTTGCCAGGGGCATCGTCTTTTTCTCAAAGCTCGTTTCACTAGCACTTGCCTAGTTCTTGTCATCAGTTCCACGTTGGTAACCTTGTCATGCCATTTTAATCCTTCTATTCTACGCTGTGACGATATTCTAAATACAATAGCTAAATTAACTTAATAGTATAAGTGCATAAAGTCAAAAATAAGACAGAAAATAAAATTTGAGTCCAGCGTCTTCTTCCCCCACGCCGCCAAACTATAGGTTTTGATAAGCCTAATAGGCGAATGGAGGAGACTGTCTTTCCCTAATTCGTCCTTGAGATTAAATGTAACACTTTTTCCAAGTTCAAACAAATATTTGCCTAGAAGACAGAGTATATGGGAAAAAAGGGGGAGAGAAGGATAGATGGCCCAATGCTAACTCGTCTCGCGTTGATTTCACAAAGCCAACTCGCGCGACATAGCCTTGAGCATTTTCAAATTACGATACAAAAACTAAAAAATGTTCGTCAATTGGGTCACGCAGACAGCATTAGTTATAAAAAAATGACGTAATTCTAACGGACTACGGAAGATTCTCGTATTTAGTTTGAAATAGTAGTAAAAAAGAAGTGAACAGGTGGCAGTTTTGAAAGACTAACATAGAAAAAAATATGGAATTATGAACCATAATACATAGGGCCATAAAAATTATATATTCGGATGCCTTATGATCTCCTGAGCAAAAATATGGTGTCAGTTACACACTAGCATAATAAATAATCAAGATATGGGCAATAATACTATGTATTGTAAGACGGACTGACGGAAGAAAAATCATGCCTGCTTATTTTTTCATAGCATGTTTTGAAAAAAGCTTTTGGGGAAATAAGGACTAAAAGGTATCTGTAATTTGATTGGCTGTAGTTTAAAGCAAGGCGAAATATTATTGGCTGACCTAAAAATACAAATATATCTTGTAGTAGTAACGCATAGTGGTTTGAGATTTAAAAAAAATAAAAAAAATAAAAAAAAGTTTGATTCAAAATAAATGTGTGCATGGTCCCATTGGCTAATGCAGTATATATTATCAAAAAACGTAGGCTGCTCGTTGCCATTTTGAAAATTTTCCTCATGAATAAAGATCGAGACTTGTGCTTTTCAAACAAGGATAAAGCAGTCTGGACAGAAAAGCAGATCAAAAGTGTGCCATAATTTTACTGCTAGTCATCGTTCACTTGTGTATTTTCATTGAAATCTGTGGTAAGAATGATTTTATTAACGTTTTATTTAAAATAAAGTTTGAATGTGAGATAAACATATACGACTGTACGTAAGTGGGTCCATGGCAGACTTAGGCAGAGCCTAGAGAATGAATCCATCATATGATAGACTATTAGAGAGGTGTAAAACTACAACATTATATATGATTGTTATAAAGGAGCATAACACCTATCTTATTGTATGGAACAAGATTTCTGCTGGAATTGCAGAGGCGTTGTAACCATTAGGGGAGAGGCATACTGGTATACATTGTCACATCAAAATATAAAACGAACGAACGAACGAACGAACGAACTTTATTTTCAAAGGGTTAAGAATTGGGCACGCAGGCCCGTCTGACATTCTGCCCTTCCTCTCTCTCTCATCATATATACTATATCCTTTCATCCTCACATTTACTTTAAGCATAATTAAGGCATTTATCATTATAAAAGTAATATAATGGTGAACTAGGTTGTCATAAAGAGCTGACCCTATTCGTTTGTTTGTATGTGCATGTAATTAAGTGTGGAATATTAGTGTATACTTGTTATAAAGAAGGACACATAACCTTCTTATTTCAGGGTTTTGGTACTGACATTAATGTGGTACCAAGCTCTTGGGAACTGATTGATTCCTGACACTGTTTGCATATTTCGGGCACGTGCTGGATGCCATTGCCTGTCAAGAAGTGGAACAGATTGTCCAGCGAGCATAGGAAAAGATCTACCGGTGTTATCCTTTGGAGATAAGTGAATGTTCGGCACCAGGCAGCTCAACCTCTAAGAACTATTCAGTTTAAAATAAAGACTGTGAACATTAACTAAACATTCCACCAGTGTCAAACGAACATAAAATAGGCAATAGGGTGTGATGTTAACCAACAACCTACCATTATAAACCAGTATTAACCTCAGTTAGACAACTACAACTACACACTTATATTATAATACCATTTGTATGTATGGACAGAAGATCCATTGTGTTCATGGATTAATGTAAATACTTCCTTTAATTTCAATTGATTGATATTCCTGATTCAAAACAAAATAGAGTCAGGAAAATAAAGTGTAAATTTAACTTTACCTAAAATTCAATCACTGACTTACTTAAGATAGTCTTTTAAAGTGTATTTTGTATGTGATTGTCGTAGTACTGTTGTGTGTGTTGGGTAATAAAATAGTTGTTTATATGTTTAGTTGGTTAATACAACATTACCCTACATATTCATAACCCTAGACATTAAACGTAGTCATCATACATTATAGTCAAGAATAGGTCTGTTTGAGGTCGTAAGGTGGTAGCAGAAAGGTCTTCTGATAACTCAAACCAAAAATTGTTAGAATCAGGAACCTTCACAGCTGACCTCATACAGTACACTAGAGAACATAACAACAATACTTCTTAACATCAAATCCACTACATATATTGGGGTCTCACTCCTGGGATTGAATTTCTCATAGCACCAGCTATATTGGAAATCCAGGGATTTGTAATTACCTATAAAATAAACTAAAAGTATTCTTTGGTGGAATTTAAATAGTGGTTGAGCTATCAGTGCCTGTAGTTGTTGTTAGTCATAATTAAAAATTGTTAGCCATAATTAGAAATTTGTATAGTAAGAAATTTTAAAGGTTGCATAGTACAGAATGGCTGATCTGGCAAAGTTTCGATCTGCTGTTGTGCAGACTGCTAAAGAGATGGCCATGGATGGGCCAGAGCTAGTCCAGTATGTAACCTCAGAGGTTGATAAATTTATTGCCAGAGAAGATAAAAGATTAGAGAAAGAAGCAGAAAGAAAGTTAGAGGCTGAAAAAGAAATTAAGAGGTTACAGATTGAGGCTGACAAAGAGGCTAGGGCATTGGAGGCGGATAGGGAGGCGGAGATTAAAAGGCTCCAATTAGAAGAAAAAAGGCAGAAAGAGAAGCAGAGGAAATGAGATTAGCTGCAGAAAGAGAAGCATAAGATAGGAGATTGCAGAGGGAGCACGAGTTACGACTACAGGAGTTGGAATTACAAAGCCATGCTCCTGAAAATGGTGCAAGTCCCTTCACATCCGATGCCACTGCTAGTCAAGGAGCCTCAACCTCAGCTATGGGTTTTCATTTAGACCATTTTGTTGAGAAAGACGATGACATAGAAAGTTTTCTAGGTAGGTTTGAACTTTTGGGGTCTGCACGTTTAGAGACCTACGTGGAGAAATGGACTGCTCTGGGGAAAACCCAAGATCTTAAAGAAATGATCCTTATTGAGCAATTGAGAGAGTCCATGGCTCCAGACTTGAGAAAGTTTCTCATGGAACAAGGTGCAGAGAGGCTGGGTGAGTTACTCAATGTCGCTGAGAGGTATCAGGCGGCCCAAGCAGAGGTAGCTGGCACAAAAAAGAAACAGGTAGACAACTATAAGGTTCCACAAAACTCTAACAGATTTGACAATAAAGATCAGAGTAACAAAGGTAAGCAATATTTTGAAAGGCCACGCAATGATTATAGAAATAAAAACCCACAATTCAATGACCGAACATATGAGGAAAGAAAACCTTTTCATAAAGGTAGATTATATTGTAGAAGGTGTAGGATGAACAACCATAACACCGAAATGTGTAAAAGGAAACCTCCTTCCTTCGCTGCAATGAAAACGGGGAGAAAGGGAGTAAAGGCCAACCCTACTAAACAGCAGCAACCTTATCACCCCCCAGTGTGTGAAGAAGTAATATGTAATGGAGTCACCATAAGGTGCTTATATGATACTGGATTAGATTATAATTCAATTGTGAGTTCTCACCTGGTGCTAGCAGATCAATACACCACAGAAACAGTGGAGATCCAAGCTGCAACCAAGGACGTAGCGACCATGACACTTCCCATCGCCAGGATAAATGTAAAAACACGATATGTGGAAGGAATAATCAGAGAAGCAGTGCTAGATGAACCAATCTACTCTCTGATATTGGGGTGTAGATACGTCTTCTTGGGGAATCCCAAAAGACCTGTGATCATGGCCACAGTGCAGACCAGATCACAGTCCAAAAAAGAGGAGTAAAATCCTATAAATACCCATCCAGAGGAGATGAGGAAGTCACAGGCAGAGGACGTATCACTCAAGCCTTGTTTTAAGAAATTGCCCAAATGTCATACACCTCCAGGCAAGGGAGACTTCTATATGAAGAACAAACTGATATATAGGAAGGCCGGAACTGGATCTAATGGTCACGGACAGCTGGTCCATCCCACGTCATATAGGAAGAAAGTATTGGAACTAGTGCATGCGATTCCCTTCAGTGGTCATATGGGGATCAGCGCAACAGAACAGCGTATAGCTTGTCATTATTTCTGGCCAGGGATAACTGAAGATATAAAGAGATATGTAAAATCCTGTCCAGAATGCCAACAGGTAGCTCCAAAGCATTGGAGTGCTCCAGCAACTCTAGGGGACATGCCCATAGTGGGAACACCTTTTGAGAGAGTTGCAGTGGACATTGTGGGACCTCTCACTCGGACCAAGAGGAGGAACAGTTACATTCTGACTCTGGTGGACACTTGTTCAATGTAAGGAGAGGCGGTAGCCCTAGTCGTCAATCGATTCGAAGCATGTGGCAGAGGCATTACTCACAATCTTCACAAGGTTAGGCTTTCCCAACACGTGGACTGATGATAAGGCAGAAGAAAATATTACCTCATGATATCAATATGTGAACGTGCTGACCACTCGTCTTAAAACTGGCTGGAAACTTGCTAATGATAATTTGAGACAAGCCAGAAAAAAGCATGCTGCCTACTATAATAAGAAAGCGAAGGATAGAGAATTATTTGTGGGAGAGAAGGTGCTTCTTCTTCTACCCGGCAGCCAAAACAAGTTGCAAATTGGATGGCAAGGTCCATATACAGTCCTAGAGAAGGTGTCTAGAACAAATTATAAGATAGATAAGAAGGGGAAAGAGAAAATCTATCATGTAAATCTCCTGAAGAAATATTTGGACAGAGAAAATCAGGATGAGACACACTTACTGACCTTGTCGGTTGCAACGGAAATGAAACACGAACCTCTCATCGCTCATGAATATCCCCTACATCCCTGTGAGACAGCCGCACAGGTAAAAATAAGTAAACACTTAACTAAAAAGCAGAGGGAGAGAGTTCAAAAGGTTCTGGATGATCATACAGATGTGTTAATGGACACTCCGGGGCATACCAATTTGTTGGAATATGATATGAAACTTATAGACCCAACACCAATCTGTATGAAAGTTTATTCTATTCCTTTCGCTAAGGAAAAAGCTTTGAAGGAGGAAATAGAGTATTTGTTGAAAGAAGGAATTATTTCACACAGTGAATCTACGTATAGTTCTGGAGTGGTTTTGTTGAGGAAACCCTCTGGGGAACACAGATTGTGTATAGATTACAGGAAACTGAATGCTGTCACAGAAGGTCAGGTGAATCCATTACCTGATACAAATCAGCTGTTTGCTAGGCTGAACAAAGCAAAATATTTCTCTAAGATGGATCCCAGTAAAGCCTGAGGTTAGACCTTATTTAGCCTTTAGCACCTCGGAAGGACATTATGAATTCAACATGCTACCATTTGGGTTGAAAAATGCTCCGAGTGTGTTTTCTAGGATGATGCGAAAATTGTTGGATCCCCTGAAGAATCCATGTATCACGAATTTCATGGATGATATCCTCATTGCGACTGAAACATTTGAGGAACACATTAACTCTCTGAATATGTTGTTGGATAGACTCAGGGAGGCAAACTTGACGGAAAGACCGACCAAATGTTGTATTGGATGTAAAGAATTGGAATTCTTGGGACACACAGTATCTCAGGGAAACATGACCCCTGACCCCAAGAACTTGGAGAAATTAAAGAAAGCTCCAAGACCACAGACAAAAAAAGATGTGAGATCTTTTGTCTCGTTGTGTGGTTTTTACCAGAAGTATATTAAAAATTTTAACTCGATATGTGCACCACTGACGGACTTAACGCGCAAGGGAAATCCTGATAAAATTAATTGGTCAGCGCAGTGTGAGTCGGCCTATCAAGAGTTAAAAGATAAGCTCACAAGCAAGCCTATATTGAAATTGCCTGACTTAAGCCAAGGATTTGTTGTGAGAACGGACGCTAGTAACGTCGGATTGGGGGCAGCTCTATTGCAAAGGTCCAATTCACTTGAGGGGGAATTAACCCCAGTTGCTTATGCTAGTCGTAAGTTGAACACAGCGGAACAAAAATATTCAACTAGTGAAAAGGAATGTCTGGCTTTGATATGGGCTATAAAAAAATTCCAGATCTATCTCTATGGTAGAGCATTTAGGATCCAAACCGACCACAAACCCCTAGTATTTCTGTCACAAGCAAGGCATGAAAATGCTAGATTATTACGTTGGTCGTTGCTCTTACAGCCATACCAGTTTATCATAGAATATATCCCCGGGTCGGAAAACGTAGGAGCAGAATTTTTAAGTAGACACCCGTACGACGAAAATCAGAGTAGTCACCAGGCATAATGATTTAGATTTATCTATGTGTATTTCGAATTATGAACTGACATCAGGTAGTCTGTTCTAAAGTGGGGAGATGTGTGACGATATTCTAAATACAATAGCTAAATTAACTTAATAGTATAAGTGCATAAAGTCAAAAATAAGACAGAAAATAAAATTTGAGTCCAGCGTCTTCTTCCCCCACGCCGCCAAACTATAGGTTTTGATAAGCCTAATAACCGAATGGAGGAGACTGTCTTTCCCTAATTCGTCCTTGAGATTAAATGTAACACTTTTTCCAAGTTCAAACAAATATTTGCCTAGAAGACAGAGTATATGGGAAAAAAAGGGGGAGAGAAGGATAGATGGCCCAATGCTAACTCGTCTCGCGTTGATTTCACAAAGCCAACTCGCTCGACATAGCCTTGAGCATTTTCAAATTACGATACAAAAACTAAAAAATGTTCGTCAATTGGGTCACGCAGACAGCATTAGTTATAAAAAAAATAACGTAATTCTAACGGACTACGGAAGATTCTCGTATATAGTTTGAAATAGTAATAAAAAAGAAGTGAACAGGTGGCAGTTTTGAAAGACTAACATAGAAAAAAATATGGAATTATGAACCATAATACATAGGGCCATACAAATTATATATTCGGTTGCCTTATGATCTCCTGAGCAAAAATATAGTGTCAGTTACACACTAGCATAATAAATAATCAAGATATGGGCAATAATACTATGTATTGTAAGACGGACTGACGGAAGAAAAATCATGCCTGCTTATTTTTTCATAGCATGTTTTGAAAAAAAAGCTTTTGGGGAAATAAGGACTAAAAGGTATCTGTAATTTGATTGGCTGTAGTTTAAAGCAAGGCGAAATATTATTGGCTGACCTAAAAATACAAATATATCTTGTAGTAGTAACGCATAGTGGTTTGAGATTTAAAAAAAAGAAAAAAAAGTTTGATTCAAAATAAATGTGTGCATGGTCCCATTGGCTAATGCAGTATATATTATCAAAAAACGTAGGCTGCTCGTTGCCATTTTGAAAATTTTCCTCATGAATAAAGATCGATGAGAGCAGACTTGTGCTTTTCAAACAAGGATAAAGCAGTCTGGACAGAAAAGCAGATCAAAAGTGTGCCATAATTTTACTTCTAGTCATCGTTCACTTGTGTATTTTCATTGAAATCTGTGGTAAGAATGATTTTATTAACGTTTTATTTAAAATAAAGTTTGAATGTGAGATAAACATATACGACTGTACGTAAGTGGGTCCATGGCAGACTTAGGCAGAGCCTAGAGAATGAATCCATCATATGATAGACTATCAGAGAGTTGCAAAACTACAAGATTATATATGATTGTCATAAAGGAGCATAACACCTATCTTATTGTATGGAACAAGATTTCTGCTGGAATTGCAGAGGCGTTGTAACCATTAGGGGAGAGGAATACTGATATACATTGTCACATCAAAATATAATGGTGAACTAGGTTGTCATAAAGAGCTGACCCTATTCGTTTGTTTGTATGTGCATGTAATTAAGTGTGGAATATTAGTGTATACTTGTTATAAAGAAGGACACATAACCTTCTTATTTCAGGGTTTTGGTACTGACATTAACGTGGTACCACACTGTTTGCATATTTCGGGCACGTGCTGGATGCCATTGCCTGTCAAGAAGTGGAACAGATTGTCCAGCGAGCATAGGAAAAGATCTACCGGTGTTATCCTTTGGAGATAAGTGAATGTTCGGCACCAGGCAGCTCAACCTCTAAGAACTATTCAGTTTAAATAAAGACTGTGAACATTAACTAAACATTCCACCAGTGTCAAACGAACATAAAATAGGCAATAGGGTGTGATGTTAACCAACAACCTACCATTATAAACCAGTATTAACCTTAGTTAGACAACTACAACTACACACTTATATTATAATACCATTTGTATGCATGGACAGAAGATCCATTATGTTCATTGATTAATGTAAATACTTCCATTAATTTCAATTTGATTGATATTCCTGATTCAAAACAAAATAGAGTCAGGAAAATAAAGTGTAAATTAACTTTACCTAACATTCAATCACTGAATTACTTAAGATAGTCTTTTAAAGTGTATTTTGTATGTGATTGTCGTAGTACTGTTGTGTGTGTTGGATAATAAAATAGTTGTTTATATGTTTAGTTGGTTAATACAACATTACCCTACATATTCATAACCCTAGACATTAAACGTAGTCATCATACATTATAGTCAAGAATAGGTCTGTTTGAGGTCGTAAGGTGGTAGCAGAAAGGTCTCCTGATAACTCAAACCAAAAATTGTTAGAATCAGGAACCTTCACAGCTGACCTCATACAGTACACTAGAGAACATAACAACACTTCTTAACATCAAATCCACTACATACGCAAGCACCCATTTATGAAAGTCTGTAGGGTTTTGGTTGTTGTCTTTATTTTTCTCCATGTCTCAGAGCTTTACAAGGCCTAAAATCCCACCCCCTGCAGACCCAAGTAGAACAGTCCAAACTAAGATGGTTTGGCCATGTCTGCAGAATGAGAGAAGATCGGCTACCACAACAAGCATGGTAAACAAAGAGCCAGGGTTCCAGCCTCATAGGACAACCTAGATTTCCGCTGGTAGGACATTTGTCAATCTTTAAAGGACCGAGGATTAGAATGGAACCAGGCCAGGAGGAAGACAGCCGATAGGATAGTCTGGAGCTCTCTCTTTCAAACCTCTACACCTCACGGTAGAAGGGGAACGACTAAGTAAGTAAGTTATTGGTGCTTCTTCACGTTCAACCCTGTTATCATTACCTGCATTTATTCTCATTATTTTTGTCTTGTCTCTGTGTATTTTCAGACCCAATTGCTGTGACCTCTCATCGAGTATTTTTAATTTGTCCTGCATCTGATTACGGTTATGAGACAGAAGAGCCAAGTCATCAGCAAAATCCAGATCATTCAACTGCTTAGTCAGAGTCAACTGGATTCCATTTCTGTTGTGTGTTGTCGATGTTTTCATAACCCAGTCTATTGCTAGTAAGACCAGAAATGGAGCCAAGAGACATCCCTGTCGCACTTCTGTTCTTATCCCAAACGGTTCTGTAAGCTGTCCTTCATGAAGAACTCTGCAAGTCATGTCTTCATATGTTTTCTTTATTAAATTAATGATCTTCAGGGGAACTCCATAATGCCTCATCAATTTCCAAAGTGATTCTCTGTTTACACTGTCAAATGCCTTTTCGTAGTCCACAAATCCGATGTATAGTGGTGAATTCCATTCCAGACTTTGTTCAACTATTATTCTTAAAGTGGCTTTCTGGTCGGTACAGGATCCGTTTTGTCGAAAACCTGCTTGTTCATCTCTCAGTTTCTTGTCTATGGACTCTTTTAATCTCTCAAGGATAATCCTGTTTAATACTTTTCCTGGCACTCACATCAATGTAAACAATTTATAATCTCTTGGTACCTACAAAGGTGGGAGATGATGTCACAAACGATTAAACACTTGATCCTTCAATAAGCTTTGTTTTTTGCCTGTAACAAAACCCAGTAAGGAAATTATGAGGTTATGGATATCTCAGAGCGAAATAACAAATCACTGCAACAAAGAAAGAGTAAATGACAGTTTTGCCTGACTTAACTCCCAAGGACAGTAAAGACGGGAACAGTTAACCCCAAAAATCCTCTACTACCTGTCTTAATCACCGTAAACAGCCAAATACACACACTGACTCCATTTTAATGGACTAGATGGAGTCACACCAGCATAAACAATGAATAACACATGTTTAGTAATTACAAACTCGGAAGATGATGTCACGAACGATGGTACAGCATCTTGAGTGTGAGTCCCACCTTTTTTTTTTTTCTCTAACCATCGGCACTCGCGCTTTCCAGCTCTTTTGGCCCAATGACATGTCATTGCAAGGCTGGGGGGTCAGTGGACTTTCCTTCCAACCCGGTCAGGAGCTTTGCTCCTTCCCACCCACACGGGATTTATGTGCAGTAGCCATTCAGGTTACTCAGTCAAATTTCCGGTCGTAAACATTCCTTCAAATGCAACCAATTAAATGCAACCAGGTGTAAACAATTTATTACCAAATAAAGTTGATTCATCCGTGGAAAAGATCAGTCAAGTGTTTTTTATTAATGTGTGACTTACTAAGAAAAAGAAATTCAACTCACTTTTTCACCTTTTTAACTAGTGGGGCGTGTTGCAAAAACGACAAGTTTTTGCAGCAACAATGGCAATTTTCACGAGCGGGTTAAAGTGACCCAGTTTTTGGACATTAAAAAAAATTAACCTAGTTTACACAGAATACATTTCTGTGTGCACTTGGTTCATTTTTTTTAAATGTCCACAAACTGGGTCACTTTAACCCGCACGTGAAAATTGCCATTGTTGCTGCAAAAACTCGTGGTTTTTGCAACACGCGCCACTAGTTCAAAAGGTGAAAAAGTGAGTTGAATTTCTTGTTGTTAGTAAGTCTTACTTACTTACTTAGTCGTTCCCCTTCTACCGTGCGGTGTAGAGGTTTGGAAGAGAGAGCGCCAGACTATCCTACCGGCTGTCTTCCTCCTGGCCTGGTTCCATTCTAGTCCTCGATCCTTCAAAGATTGTCTAATGTTGTCCTCCCAGCGGACTCTGGGTCGTCCTCGGGGTCTGGATCCTTGGCTCTTTGTTTCCCATGCTTGTCGTGGTATCCGATCTTCTCCCATTCTGCAGAAATGGCCAAACCATCTTAATTGGGACTGTTCTACTTGGGTCTGCAGGGGGTAGGATTTAAGGCCTTGGCGTATCGTCTGGTTGCGTACCATGTCTCTTCTTGTTACTTCAACCACCTTCCTCAGATACCTCATTTCTGAGGTTTGGATCTGGCTTTTATGGGTTGTAGTCATTGCCCATGACTCGCATCCATATGTCAAGACTGGGACATAGGTGGAGCGGTATACAGCCATCTTCGTTTTCTTACCAACCTCTCTCTTGCTGAGGAATCCTCGATTTATGGCCTGAAAAAGTCTCCCAGCTGCTGCTTTTCGAGTGGCCAACTCTTCTTTGATGCCTCCCTTTTGGTCTATAATAGCTCCGAGGTATTTAAAGTGGTCGACCTGCTCCAGGACCTGTTCTCCCAGCTTAAGTTAGTAAGTCACACATTATTAAAAAACACTTGACTGATCGTTTCCACGGATGAATCAACTTTATTTGGTAATAAATTGTTTACACATGGTTGCATTTAATTGGTCTATAGAGGAGTTGTTCTTGGTGGCCCTTAACTTTTGTCTAGTAGTATATCAGTGGCGTATTCTCTATGTGTGCTGTGCGTGCAGCGCACACCTATGCCCGAAGGAAAATAAAAATTTAATTTATTATTCTATAAAATATTTCTCTTCTAATGTTCTTCTTTCGGACCGCACGCACCAGGATAACGGATTTTCCCGCATAGAATCTACGAGTATAATCTAGTTTCAGATTCCCCAGACGCTATTTATAGTGCAGTTTTTACTGGTTGGTAGCAATCGCCCGAGGTTTCTCGGGTAATTCCGTCACGATGCGTGCGGCTCGTTTCGGATTCACGTCTGAACACTGGTTTGATTGGAGCGGGGTCAAAGGCCAGATACGTCAATACAATACGAACATGCGTGCGGTGGCCTAGCAGCTCTCGGGTTGTAAAAATCGGTTGTGTCCGTCCAGTGTTTTTTGTGATTAATTTTTGTTAGTTACCGGGAATGCAGATTATTACAGTGACAGTGAGTTTCAAGTTGTAAGTTAATTAGTATTTCGGAGATAATTGACATATACCCCTAATAACTATCGTTGCGTAATTGAATATAGTTGGTTTTTAAATTAAGAGGGGAAGAAGTTAAATAGTAGGCGTACATTTTCATTTTAAGTAGCAGCACGCCTAGCTCGCATTACCAGGATACGCCACTGTAGTATATATATATATATATATATATATATATATATATATATATATATATATATATATATATATATATATATATATATATATATATAGGCCTATATATTTAATTAATGAAGAAAAATATCCTGTTCAACCTCTGATGGGTTATAATTAGGATATATATTGTTTTTATTTCCAAATAATATGAACAACTGCTGATATGAGAAAGTGGCACCACATTTGTCAAATCATTGTAAATAGGGACAATCACAATTGGGCTTATACGTATTAAAAAATCAAACAAACAAACAAACAAAATCAAGAAGAATCTCTGAACAAGAATAATATTAAAGTGAAGGGGTGTAAAGGCCTGGTGGTTCCAGTTATATAACTGACTTTAACAGATATTTAATTGACTTTCGTCTGTTAAAAGACATATGCATTGTAAGAAAAGCATCAGACCTTCACATTCCCAGCCACTATATATTAACATTTGTTCGTGTTAAATATTGTTTGACTATATTATGCATTTCCCCAGGTCTGTCTATTTTCAACACCTCTTCTATATTCATAGGTAAGTTGGACGCCTGCAAATAATCGAATATTGGTATTCTCATTTGGTCATACCTCTTACACTTTAACAAGAAATGTTCTATATTATTGTCTTGAAGACATACTGCACAGTAAGGGCTTCTATTCTGAAATAGCCTTTTCCCAGCTGTAGTCTGAGAAGTTTCTTATTACTGGGAATTTTCAATTCCATAGATATCTGACATTTTCTTGTTGGAGCCTTAAACATCTTATATGCATGTCTTCCTTTCAGATGTTTATCCCACTCTGCGTTCCATCCATCTGTTATTAAATCTTTAATTCGATACGCGGAGAAAGGAGAAAAAAGTAACAACAATGAACTGTCATTCCAAAGGGAAGCAACTCTAAGCAAGGATCTCTAACAGCGAGTATTCTGATTCTGTGTTACAACCGACTGTTGTGTATTTCACCAACTTACATTAGCCCCAGAGGTAATTGAGAATCATGTTTTATAAATCTTTCATTCGAGGCAAAATAGATTATGGAAACACATAGTCACAAGGTTAAATTCGGGTAAATGGGAATAGGCCTAATAATTTTCCACAGTCCGCCATTTTCCCCTAAGGTTAGGATATTCACGCGTACAAGTGAGCGTATCACTTCGTTAAATGTTAAATACCCACTAGACCTATTAAAATTAACAAATTTCAACTGAAATGAACGAAAAATATCCAATTACACATCTTATAGGTAACAATTACAGGTAAACTTGCATGGTCTGTCGCCAAACGCTCCGCAGTGAATATGTCTGTTTTACATTTAATAATAATAATAAATTCTTTAAGCGCCAAACACGGCGCATAAGGCAGAAACCAGTGCTCTCCAGGTTGTTCGTTGTGACGCCACTCCTCTTAGCTCTTGCACATTATTTTTTACATTTAGGGTTAGGGTTAATCCTAACCCTAAAATACACATATTCACTGCGAAATATTTGAGGACAGTCGTTGCGATTTTACCAACTTATGAAACACAAAGCATAAAATTTCTAATTCCGTAATAAATCATGCTCACGAAATTTATGTTATGTGTGAACACACCACACTACATGCATACACACCTTAGGGAGTCGCAATATGGCAGCGTGCGGGAAATCGTTCTTCCTTTCGGTCAAAATACGATAGAATTTAGCACCAAGCATTATGTACAGTTACAGGTGCAACATCGAGGGTTGCTCTGGAGGTGTCCTTAGGAGTCCTCACTTTGGAGAAAGACTAATTTATATGATCAATATTATTTAGACTGCTTTTTCATCATTTTCTAGGTATCAATTAACAACTCAGAAGAGGTTCGTTAATACCAGTAGATACCGGACAGGTTGGAAATGCATGGAGGAACAAGTACGATTGGATGCCCTAAATGCTTAATAACATAAGTATATAGGCCTACAAGCCAGTGGTACATACCTGTCAACCTCCGGGGATGAAAAGTTGTATGCCGGACACACACAAAAAAACACCCAAAAAACCTTACACAAAAAATATATTAAATTATAGGCTACAAGATTGACATTCTGAGGTTATCCAGGTTTCTGGTGTTATCTAGTCTTGCTTCTTCCTGTCCTGGAATCCCAAGCATGATTTGCTGCATTCCTTATATATTGTTGAAATGGTGTTGAATTTCTGGTCTAGATCATCAGCCAATGTCTTTTCCTGACTTTTGACAAATTGATATCGCTTCTTTATATCTGCCGCAAAAGCTTTTCTGGTAAGGGGGTCCTTCAATTTGCTGATGTCAAACCTTTTCTGTGTAGTTACATGGAACTTAAAAATTTCCAGCAAAAAAGTAATTAGGCCACTTACTCAGACTACAATTAAGAATAGTTTATTTTCTATAGAAGAATTTTAATGTGCAGAATGTCTACAATAAAATAATATGAACAACCGAGTATACCAATATTAGATTATGTACAGGCATGCAATTCACCCATATCAGTAGAAGAGGTGTTGAGAATAGACAGAGAACTGCACGATATAGTAAAATAGTATGCAACCAAAAACAACAATTAATATGTAAGGATTATTGAGGGTGTAGTGGGAAATTGAATGTGTATAATAAGGTTCTAGTAATACATATTGATAGTAACAAATAAATAGTGAACCAGGTTTCATCCCAAACACCCCAGACTTCACCCCCTCCTATTTTGTTTTACATGCACAACAATTGTACTTACTTACTTACTTAGTCGTTCCCCTTCTACCGTGAGGTGTAGAGGTTTGGAAGAGAGAGCGCCAGACTATTCTATCGGCTGTCTTCCTCCTGGCCTGGTTCCATTCTAGTCCTCGGTCCTTCAAAGATTGTCCAATGTTGTCCTCCCAGCGGACTCCGGGCCACCCTCGGGGCCCGGACCCCTGGCTCTTTGTTTCCCATGCTTGTCGTGGTAGCCGATCCTCTCCCATTCTGCAGACATGGCCAAACCATCTCAGTTGGGACTGTTCTACTTGGGTCTGTAGGGGGTGGCATTTTAGGCCTTGACGTATCGTCTGGTTGCGTACCATGTCTCTTCTTGTTACTTCAACCACCTTCCTCAGACACCTCATTTCTGAGGTTTGGATCGGGCTTCTATGGGCTGTAGCCATTGCCCATGACTCGCATCCATATGTCAAGACTGGGACATAGGTGGAGCGGTATACAGCCATCTTCGTTTTCTTACCAACCTCTCTCTTGCTGAGGAATCCACGATTTATGGCCTGAAAAAGTCTCCCAGCTGCTGTTTTCGAGTGGCCAACTCTTCTTTGATGCCTCCCTTTCGGTCTATAATAGCTCCGAGGTATTTAAAGTGGTCGACCTGCTCCAGGACCTGTTCTCCCAGCTTAATCTGATGTCTTCTTTCTTCTCGTGATATCACCATGGATTTTGTTTTAGAGCTGCTTATGACCATCCCTCTCTTCTCCAGCTCTTCCTTCCAGACTTGCAGGTTGGATTGGAGATGTGCCTCTGATTTAGCAATCAGGGCAACATCATCAGCAAATGCCAGCTCTGAAATATAGACCTGTCTCATCTTCCAGTACCCCACTGAATACTTTCTTGTTCTCTCCTTACATGCCTTGATGACATCGTCCATAAGGAGTATGAAGAGGTAAGGTGATAGGATATCACCTTGTCTTACACCAGTGGTGGTCCTGAACTCTTCTGACTTATGGTTTGCTGTCCTCACATAATTTCTGCAAGACCTGTAGAAGCTCTGTATAGCATGAATCAGAGGTACTGGAATATTCTTCCTTGCCAAACAGTCCCAAAGTTTCCTCCAAGGGACCCTGTCAAATGCCTTTTCCAGATCTATGAAACAAAGATGGATCTCACTCTTATACTCAAGGGCCTTTTCACTCAGCTGTTTGAGTGTGAAGATTAGTTCTTGAGTACTTCGGTTTGCTCGGAATCCGCACTGGACCTCATCCAATTGTGGCTCAGCTAGGCGTCGGAGTCTCTGCTCTAGGATTCTAGAGTAGATTTTTCCAGGGACACTGAGAAGGGATATGCCTCTATGGTTTCCACACTGTCGATTGTCACCCTTTTTGAAAATTGGTGTTATGATGGCGATCTCCCAATCCTTTGGTATGGTCTTCTTGCACCATGCTGCCTGTAGGACCGTTAAGAGTAACAGGTCGCCTGATGCTCCCATGTACTTAACCATTTCTGGTGTTATACCATCATGCCCTGCTGCTTTGCCCATCTTGATTTTCTCCAGTGCTGCCTTCAGTTCTTCCATCTTTATGTCATCTTCATCACCATTGGTTTCCTCTTCTGTGCTAGTGGTTATCATTTCTGATGTTTGACCTTGCTCACCATCAAGGAGTTCTGAGAAATATTCTTTCCATCTTTCCATTACTTCCTTCGGGCAGTAAGCAATTTGCCTTGCTTGTCCTTTATAAATTTGAGAGGGCATTGTTTTTCCTTCCTCATGTTCTTTAGGGTCTTATAGAACAATTTCTGGTTTTCTTGTGCATCTTTTTCTAGCTTTTCTCCAAATTCTTCCCAGGACTTCTGTTTTGCTGCTAGCACTTTGTTCTTTACTTCTGTTCTGAGTGTCACATATTCTCTATATTTTTCCATTTGTCCTGTTGTGTTTTTAGCTCCTAAGTATTGTTTCCATGCCATTTTCTTCTCTCTTATTTTCTCTTTGACTTCCTCTGTCCACCAAGGTGTCCTCTTTGTCTGGTTCCCAAGTCGGACTTCACCGCATGCTTCTGCAGCAGCTGTCTTTATGATATCCTTGAATTTATTCCAGAGGGTTTCCAAGTCATCAGGTCGTTCTTCTGTGTTGCTCACTGCTGTAGCAATAAAGCACCTGATATCTGGTCTTAATTTCTGGCTCTCTCAGCTTGTAGGTCCTAATGCTCATTTCTCCTGCTCGTTTACTTGGTTTCTTGCGTGATGTTGGGCAGTTCCTAGGCTGAGCAACACTTTCAGTTGTTCGTTTGATTGTTAGCAGGTAGTGATCACTTCCAATCTCTGGCCCCCTCCAGACTCTTGCATCTCGGACATATTTGAATGAGCTTCTCCGAACAATGGCATGGTCGATCACTGACTTCTCATTCTTTGTTGGTTCACATCTAGTGTATGCATGTATGCGCTTATGGGGGAACTTTGTGTTTGTAATGATCAGATTCTGCTCACTGCAGAATCTAAGGAGTCGCTTTCCATTGTCATTGAGGGTATTTTCTCCATATCTTCCGATAACTCCACCCCATCTAGCATGGTCATTTCCAACTCTGGTATTAAAATCTCCGAGCATGATAACTTCATCTAGGCAGTCATCCACTGTCCTTTGAAGCAGCTCGAAGTATTCCTCCTTGACCTCTGCTCTCTCATCCTCATTTGGCCCATACACTATGACCAGGTTGACTATGGTTTCTCCTTCTTTTAGTTTCACAACCATAATGCGCTCTGAGACAAAGTTCCACCCCTTGATACTATCTTTTTGATTTTGGGCCACAATGCAACCCACACCCCCTTTAGCTCTTTCGGATATGGGTACACCACTGTAGAGCAGCGTGTTGCCATTGAGATCCATGACTCCTTGTCCTTTTTTCTTTGTTTCCGTTATAGCCAGGATTTCTAGTTTTGCTTTCCTCATCTCTTCCACCAGCTCCTCTTCCTTCCCATTTATACTTCTTGTGTTCCATGTTCCATAAGTCGTAGTCCGTTCCAGTTCGTCGCCTTTAGAATCAGTCCGGTTTTCTCTCTTATGGGTT
>JAMPIV010021802.1:22500-36559 GCA_024509875.1 Oreohelix idahoensis | reverse complement strand
GAGTCTATTTGTCTGTCCCTTCTCTTGCAAATCGACGCAGGGAACAGTTAAGGTGATAACCTTTTTCATCCATTTTGTTGTGTTACCCATTAATAAAAGTAGCTAGAAACCTGATTTATTTTGATGCGGTGAATGAATAATGAAATGCGCCACCACTGTGGCGTGACTCAAAATCCTATTACCCGTCCAGGTCTAAAAGATACTGTGATAGATGTGAATCATACTGTGAATCATGTTAATACTTCTGTGATAGAAGTGAATGCTGGTGTGATAGATGTGATTGCTGCACTGATAGATGCGAATGATGCTGTGATGTAGGTTAATGATACTGTGATGTGTGTGAAAGATATTGTGATAGATGTGAAAGATACTGTGACAAACGTGAAATACACTTTGATAGATGTGGATGATATTGAAAATGTGAAAGATGTTTTGATAGATGTGAAAGGTAATGCGGAGATAGATGTGAAAGATATTGTGATATACGAGGGGCGTTCAGAAATTAATGCACCACATCGTTTTTCTCAGGAGCTGTTTATTCAAAAAGCATGACATTTATACACAATATACATGGATATGTCATGTAAAAATTGGTATTATTCAACATAATCCCCATCAACTTGTACGGCTTTATGCCAGCGCGAAACAAGTGCATGTATTCCTAGCCCGTACCAGATTTTGTCTTGATCATGTAGGCGTTTCTTCGCTGCATGAATCACTCCTTCATCATCTTCAAACCTTGTCCCATGGAGTGCATCTTTAAGTGGACCAAATAGATGAAAATCAGAAGGTGCCAAATCGGGACTATTGGGTGGATGGGGTAGTACAGTCCAGCCCAATTTTGTGATTGCTTCCCGTGTTGCCAGACTTGTGTGAGGTCGCGCATTGTCGTGAAGGAGAAGCAGGTCTGCTGGATTCTTGTGCGGCCGAACTCTGCGAAAACATTGATTGAGTTTTTTCAATGTCTTAATGTAAGCTTGCGAATTGATTGTCTCTCCTCTTGGCATAACGTCCACAAGAATCACACCTTCAATGTCCCAAAAGACAGTGATCATGACCTTTCCAGCTGAAGGAATTGTCTTGAATTTCTTTCTTCTTGGTGATTGCGGATGATGCCACTCCATTGACTGTCTTTTTGTCTCAGGTTCAAAATGATGTGCCCAGGTTTCGTCACCTGTAACGATCTTAGCCAAAATGTTCTCTCCATCAGCATTGAAATGCTCCAACAATTCAGAAGAAATTGCTTTCCTTTGCAATCGGTGGTCATTTGTGAGACTTCGAGGAACCCATCTTGCGCAAATCTTAGAAAATCCGAGAGTTTTTATAACTGCATTTGCACTACCAATGCTGACTGATTTCTGTAAGGCCAATTGTTGAGTAGTGATTCGCCTATCATTAAGAATAATGCCCTCAGCGCATTTCAACATTTCTGCGTTGGTGGCTGTGGCAGGACGTCCACAGCGCGGCCGATCAAGCAGCTCCGTATCTCCACTTCCTGATTCTTTGATTCTCTGAACCCAGACACTGACTGTACTCCTGTCGACTGCAAAACTTCCATACACATCACATAGACGCTTGTGAATGTTCACAACAGTTTCCTTCTCTGCAACGAGAAATTCTATCACAATTCGCTGCTTATAACGCAAGTTGCTAACACGCTCCATTTCAACGGTTTAGGGCAGCCGTATTATTTAGCCAGTTGCGGTGCAATTTGGTGCACACAATTGGCAAATGGCATATTTGAAGTGTGCAAAATTTCTTGCTTCTATCTTCACTATTAGCTGAGAAAAACGATGTGGTGCATTACTTTCTGAACGCCCCTCGTATGTGAAAGACATTGTAATAGTTTAGAATGATGCTGATGTGAAAGAGACTGTAATAGATAGAAAGATACTGTGATATATGTGAAGGATATTCCAATAGATTGTCGCAAAATGATTTATTCATTCATACAATCTTTATGTCCATCCTTATGCTACACTCCTCTATGTCAGTGGTCACCGGCCATTATCTTCATTTTACGCCTTTATCTACTAATAATTATCTTATCCTCGAAAGGACACTCCCCGACATCACCTACGTTTTAGGCTTGACTGCTTGTGATCAGTTTATCTTTCTGATTGCGGACAGTCGCCGCCAGCCAAGTGTTGAATAATAAAATCAACGATTAAACCATCTTGACTGACTTAGTGTTTATGCAAGTCTGGAGTGGTTTGTTTAGATAAACTCAGAGATTAGTCCAGGGGCATTTTTATCAGCAGTTTCAGAAATTGTTTAAACACCACTTTAGGATTACGAACGAACGAACGAACACAATCTTTTTTTCACCAGGGTAAAGAAATAGGCATAATTGCCTTTTTACATCTCTGCCCTGCAATACAATTTTCAGCGTTTTAAAAATTAAAGTATTAACAACTTCAGACAGGATCAATTAATATTATCATCACAATCAGAAACTTAGCACACACAAGTACATTTACTCATAGTCATTCACGCACATAGAGAGAGGGGTTAGAGAGAGAGAGAGAGAGAGAGAGAGAGAGATAGAGAGAGAGGTCAAGCAATAAAGCTACTTAATATAAAAAATTCAATTTAAAATGAAAATATTACATTGACAGTTAAATGCTCGTGGAAACGTTGAAATAACTGAAACAGAATTGTCGTTAAATGTGTGTACAAGATTTCATGACATGTGAATGCAGATGTCTTTTGAATGTGGTGTAATTATCAGTTTTGACAGACTTGGGTAGGGAATTCCATGCTAAAGCACCTGCATAACTAAAACAACTTCGGAAGAGGTCAGTTCGAGGTTTTGCAAGGTCCAAAAGTAGTAGTTTATGCGCATCTTGTGGTTAAGATTGCCATTTAAAAGATAAATAACGTGGTCATTAAAAGATAATAAATGTTTGATTTTTTCGGTCACGACTTGCATAATAGAATGCCACTCCCAAGTTTTGATTACAACAAGATTAAAGTCTTAGAACGCCAGGAGATATGATACAACTGTTTCCGGCAAGATCTTGTCGTAATAAGCAGAGATAGGAAGAAGAGAGCACAACCTTGAAGAATTAGAGCAAGGAATACTTTCGTTGCATAGATGGCAGCTCATGATGATGATGATATTTTAACACTGTCTTAAAAGCAGCTAGGCAACATCACCTGGTAACATAAACACATAACCCATCTTGATGTAAATCAATAGAACAGCATTGTATTAAATCTGCACTGAACCATAACATAAGACTGCTTTAGACAGAAGTACACATTAATTCGTTCTGTATACTTGATATATGTCTTTCGAGTGTAAATTTGAGTCTGAATTATAGAGTTAAGAGAAGCGTATTTTCCTATTGTTATTGTGTGTCTCTAATAAATGCTATGAATGTCTTAACTATTTCTTCTTGAGTAGTTCCCTAGGGGCTCTGAGGAGACTGGACAGAATAGGACTATTGTTTTCTAATGCGTATCGAATGAGGTGACTATTATAACGTTATGTATATGGTTGGCAACCTCATCATGTTAAAAACATTGCTGCATAAACTATTGATGCAAGGGCACATGAATGGTTTTGTACCTGCTTCTTGTAGGAACTATAGAAAGCTAAAAAAAAATATGTTACTACTCAGTAAAATGTTGCGTAATTTAAAAAAAAAATGTGTTCTTGATAATCATCTCGATATGACAGATTGACCCCTATCAGGTTAGAGGACCAATCATCTCGTGGCATTGCATCATCCACCAATTAGTGGGTGTGGTGTTACCTCCACCAGTTGTGCCCCCTGAGTTGGCGAAGTCCTCTGTGGTTGCAAGAAAGCACTAAATCTCATTTCCAGTTGCTGCAAGGGTCAAAGAGTGAAAACTCGAAGAAAAAATGAAAGATTATTTCATGGATTCCTCCACGGAAGAATAATATAGGAAAATTTTCCATCAGCGTCCGAAGATAAAAATCGTCATAAATTTTCTTTTTGTTTCCCATGGGGCATGAAGGCACATCTGCAACTGGACCCCTTTCAGGAATCCTGCACAAAGTATTTACGTGCTCTTGCAGCAGTTGTTTCTGTAGTAATTTGTTTAACATGATGAGCATTCCAGCCCTATGTGGAACTTCATATTAGTCGCCTTGTACGACATGCTTGAGAGAGCATTCGGCCTATTCGTTTTGTGTCCCGTAAGAGACACGTGGGAACTCCACGGGCCGAAGACTTTCATACCTGGCAAAACAAACAAAAACAGAAAAAACAAAGGAAAGTAATACGCACACCAGAGATTAGATCCCAGAAGTCTAGATGATAAGATCTCTTCCGGTGCTCGAGAGGGGCGTGTCTGGAATATCAGTGTGCTGAAAGCTCCCCCTTACCTCTATTCCTTTGGCCTGCTCCGTCACGCGCTGAAGCTTAAAACTATGGAATATAGATCTAATTCGATCTGCAAATTGTTATAGAAACTAAGACTTTCTGATTGTCCCATTTACAAGAAATGTTAATCTCTCTCTCTCTCTCTCTCTCTCTCTCTCTCTCTCTCTCTCTCTCTCTCTCTCTCTCTCTCTCTCTCTATCTCTCTCTCTCTCTCTCTCTCTCTCTCTCTCTCTCTCTCTCTCTCTCTCTCTCTCTCTCTCTTCCCCCTCTCTCTTCATCTTTCTCTCTCTCTCTCCTCTCTCTTCATCTTTCTCTCTCTCCTTCTCTCTCGTTCTCTCACAGATCACTCCTGGTGATCATTTAGCTCTATCTTTAATAGTTTATAAGCCCCCGATTTCCTAATTCACTTAACAGCAATTAACACGGAAGTAGAGGAATCTGCTACAGGCTACCCTGATATTGGCAACTACGGCTATGCTTTCTTTTTTTTTTTTTTCTGTTTTCTACGATTGTCTGTAGCCTACCTTTAATTTACAGGTAAATTGAAAAGTTTCTTCCCATTTTTAAATTCTAATTTCTTCACTCCTATCCAATTTATAATAAATATATACGAAACAAATTAATGAGAATTAACTGTAATTTTATTCAATAAAATGTTATGTCACATTAAGATTAAAACTCTGCTTGAGATCCGGTGTGTTCAACATATAATTTAAGAACAGGCAGAAATTGTTGCTGTCTCTGGCAACGCCAGTTAATAGGACATTTAGGACATTATTTTATTTGATTTTGTTTCTGGAAATAAAATAATTAAACTTATTCTTCAAATGGCAGTTATTGCTGATTATTTAGATGTATGTTTCAATATAACAATTTGAAATGAGAGGTGCCTTTTCAGTCACGCTTTGTACCCACTTCCATTCAGTTATAGTAAGCTGTAGATTTCAATTCATAATTAATACACGTAAACGGGTACGCTGTAGACGCTCGTATGAAATAACGTACTTACTTACTTAGTCGTTCCTCTTCTACCGTGAAGTGTAGAGGTTTGGAAGAGAGAGCGCCATACTATCCTCGGGCTGTCTTCCTCCTGGTCTGGTTCCATTCTAGTCCTCGGTCCTTAAAAGATTGTCTAATGTTGTCCTCCCAGTGGACTCTGGTTCGTCCTGGTGGTCTAGATCCCCGGCTCTTAGCCTCCCATACCTGTCATGGTAGTCGATCTTCTCCCATTCTGCAGACATGGCCAAACTTTCTTAGTTGGGACTGTTCTACTTGGGTCTGCAGGTATCGTCAGGTTGCGGACCATGTCTCTTCCTATTATTTCAACCACCTTTCTTAGATACATCAGTTCTGAGGTTTGGATCTGACTTTTGTAGGTTGTAGTCACTGCCCATGACTCGCATCCTTACGACAACACTGGGACACAGCCATCTTCGTTTTCTTGCATACTTCTCCTTTGCTGAGGAATCCTCGATTTATGGCATGAAAAAGTATCCCAGCTGCTGCTCTTTAGGCAGCCAAATCTTCTTTCATGCCTCCGTTCCAGTCTATGACAGCTTCGAGGTATTTAAAAAGAAACAAAGTAGAAACCTAGACAATAGAAGCGATAGGCTTGCCGAGGACTCAAACCGCAAAAGTAGTGCTTCGTAGACAGTGGACATTAGCACTAGTTGGCAGTGGGGTTAGTCACGATTTACTCCCGTAGCGAGGCGATGGTGCCATTCGGATAGTCCTGGGCTCGAGCCCGCGGTAAACCTATCACTCATGTTGCTTTTCTGTTGTCTAGTTTTCTACTTTGTTATTTATTACGAGTGCCCGCAATATAACCGTGAATGCGCATTACTGTTTACAGGCCTCGGGTTTCCCTCTGTCATATACACCACACCACAAGGTGTTTTATATTTGGACATGCGCCCTAATATAACCGACATACCTTATGTCTAGGTTGAACGGGACGCACCTCACCAAAACGAGGTAAAACTGATATTTTTAAAAAAAGGTTCCCTCTGTACATATTTCAATGTGCACAGGTAAGTTCACAGCTTGCATATGTCATTCTGAAGAGCTTCAATATTCACACTTGCATTCGAAGGGTCTTGGTTGACGCGAATGGCGACCTCTGATGTTACGATTATTCTTACTGTTGGACTTACTGCAAAATAACGACAAAACAGGAAATAGTATTTATGTCATTTATACAGGTGCACTATAAAAGAGAAAGGACGTTTCGGCAAAAGTCTTGGTCAGCTTAAAGAACACACACACACACACCACATTGTGTTAGCATGCACACACAAAAGTTAAAGACATGCTGGAAATATAGTAAAGCGCAACAGCAACAGGAATAAAAACAAGAGTGTATTCCATGATGATTTAGCTGCAATACTAATGACCTGTTCCGGTTATGTGCAGCGAAGATAACTGGTCTGTCAGTAGACGTTTCGTACAAGTGGGTGCTCTTAAAAATCAATTATAATTTCTTCAGCAAAAGGCAAGCCCGGTTTTTGTGAGAAAAAAAAAAAAAAAACACAGAAAAACTACACGAGTTTGAAGTTTGAATGTGTTGATTGAAATGCCAAAAACATTTACGATGCTAGTTTGCCTTGAATTTAGGCGGTATCGTTTTGGCGTATAGGTTAGAAATAATGAATTTGAAATATTCAGAGAAAATCATGATCCCATGCATGCAGATTCAGTCTTTAGACTACACTGAAGCTCCCGGTTCTGTCATGAAATTATTTCTGCAATCTGGCGTCGTAAAACTTCACAAAAGAACTTGAAAACGCGAGATTCAATATTTCTCAACTTGAGTATTTTCCATTCTACGGTTTTTATTTCAACATTTTCCAGCACTAATAATCAAGCATACACACACACGGAAAAAAAGAAGTGTAAATAAATAAATACAATATAAAAAAAAAATTAATAAAAATATGGATGGAGCCATTTTTGCTACTGCATGATACACTCGAAACAAGTGACGTTCAGGGTTTACCCTTAGCCAGCCACAGACACAAAAACGAGACACCGATGAGAAATAAGTTTCGAATCCGGAACCCGGTAATTTTGTTGAGAGAGGCAAAAGTTCTTACCACTCTGCAAATCGGACGTTAGTCGCAGGTATATTGAGGGCATTTTCAGATAAGATTAAAAGAGAAAGGTAGTACCATAGCAGATACTGCCGTAGAGAAGTGAAGTGTGATGCGTGATGCCATATGATGATGGATGGTATCCGCATGTCTGGTTTTGTGTAGTGTGCAGATGTGTTCAGACAAACAATGTTCATACAAAAATAACAGGGCAATCCACATAGGACGTCAGTAAACTCACGACGTATAAAGTCAATGATTCTTGTAACAGCCGTTGACGTTTTTCTTCATTATTTATTGTGGACGCCACAGTGACAAAATGGTTACGCGAATATGTAGGCACATCAAACAGTCATTATCACAGCAACATTCAATACAGCAATAGACGGTAGACAGCATTACAATGATGAGTCAGATGCATGTTATATTTCATAGTGCTGTAAATGTAGTCAGGTGAAAAACTCCATCCTTTTCTATAACAGCCAGGAGATAACCAGATGTATGAGATCAGTTCACTCTCCTTAGTCTGACTTCAGCAAGACAGACACGTCTGCCGAAGTATAAATAATGTCCTCAAAAATATCCTCTAGATAATAAAGGTTTTCCAAACCTAGTTCATTTAACAAAGTAGCAAGTAATGGTCCTTGGGACATGCATCAACCGATGCAGTACAATACAGCGACATGTGAGCTGGGAAAACATCTCGTGACGACGACTTTCGAAGACAGGCTATGAATCGAAATCGCTCACGACCCAAAATCGATAGAGTTAATGAAAAGTCAATTTACCTTGCTTCAGGAAATACACAGAAATATCACGCCTCCCGACATGTGGGAAACACTAGAGGTATTATCTCGAATAAACGAAATATCCATTAAGAGGACTACACATCCCTGACAGAACAAAAAATAGCGGAGATCCCCTCTTCAACGAGGCATCTCTTTCGCCATTCAAATCGCTCACTCCACTAGTGGTGGGCGGAAACCGATCGACCAAAAAAACAAGACCAGTCATGCGCAGTCCAGCGCAAAATGACCACAGCTCAAAACTTAACTGCATTCAATACCAACGCGAGAAGACAAATGCTTACCGAGAAAAGTGACTATAAATTTCAAGCAGTTGTTGCCCTTGCGTTATAAAATAGATATTGTAATAAAACGATGTTGCGAGAATTTATCACGCAACATATCACCACCTCCTCCCGATAAAAAAAAAAAAAATGTCGAACATTTTTTTTTTTTTTTTTAAATATCAAAGAGCATGCGATAAGCGGCTCAAAACGCACGAATTATGCGCTGATAATTAATTAAATTGCCTAACATGAGGCTAAATATAGAGTGTCTGGTGAGGATATACCTCAACAGAAAAATAAATATGTCTCAAAAAAATATTCAGATCGGGGAGGTGTCACCAACACACATCACGTTAGCATGTAAACACAATATACGTATGCAAGTTACCATAATCATCATTAAACAGCATACTCTAATATTGTCTTTAAAAATGGATGTACAAATCTGATAGGAAAATTTAATTAGTACATTATTTGGCATGTAATGACATAAGTACATAGTAAAGTTAAACTACATGACGATCCAGGACATATGCTCTGGTATTCCGAGGGTAAGTACACAATCTAGACTCGTCATGCTTGATACTAGTAAGGTAAGTCCTCAGCTCAACAATGACATTCTGAGAAAGTACAAGCAATATAATGCTAATTAATAACTAATATGCTTCATAAGGTACAATACATTATTAATAATTGTGGCTGTTTAGTAAACTAACGGCCCTTATATTAACTACTCAGTCCTCCTCTATCATCTTAAAAAACGAACAGAAGAAGATGACAACAAAGCACGATAGTGTGTACATATAAAGTAAGTACAGATGTGCTAATCTATTGTAGAAATATAGGTGTGTTATGACTCTGTAATATATGGAAATATAGGACAGAAGTATTAGTTGGAGTCATGTGGGCATCTAGACAAAATGTCAGCCATCACATTATCCGCACCACGGATAGCTCGTACCGTGAAGTGAAAAGGTTGAAGAGCTATAGCATATCGAGTGGATCTCGAACTCTTCAAATTCTTAGTCTGAATAGCTGTAAGAGCTTTCTGATCAGTCTCTAGAATGAAATGTGCGCCCAGGAGGAATCTTTGTAGCTTTAGAATTGACCAAACCATCGCTAACAACTCACGGTCTAAAACCGAGTAGTTCCTCTCTGCCGCATTTAGTTTTCTAGAAATGTACATAACAGGATGCAGAGTATTTGCATATTCTTGCATCAGTGCTGCTCCAATCCCAGTGGATGAAGCATCACTCCGAAGAACAAAATTCCTATCAAGAGTAGGTAATCTTAAGATGGGAGGAGAAGAAAATATATTCTTGATTTGGTCTAGTGAAGATTGGCATTCTTCAGACCAACGGACCAGATTAGGTGAACCTTTCTTCAACAATGTTGAGAGAGGTGCCATGATCGAAGATAAATTTGGAATAAATCTCCCATAAAATTGAATTAAACCTAAGAGACTCCTAACTTGTTTCTTCGTTTTAGGAACAGAGATGTTCAGTATTTTGGAAGTATTGTGGTCTTCTGTCTTCAAGAGACCATGACCAACACGATGACCCAGGAAAGAGATTTCACCAAAACCAACAAAAGCTTTAGAAGGTTTCGCTGTCAAATTATTCTCACGTAGAGTGGACAGTAAGTCATATAACCCTAAATAGTGATCTTCCCAGGTATCACTGAAGAGACAGATGTCATCTAAGTATGCGATGACATCCGAACGATGTGACAGAATTCGACGCATCATGCGAACGAAAGTGGCAGGGGCGTTCATGAGACCAAAAGGCATAACATTCCATTGAAATAGACCCCTAGGTGTAGAAAAAGCAGTAAGAGGTTTGGCATGCTCTGCTAAAGGCACTTGCCAATAACCTTTAGACAAGTCAAGTTTAGTGAAGAATCTAGAATTAGAAAGTCTAATCAGTAGATCTTCTAACAAAGGCATCGGTTCAGCATCGAACTTTGTGACCTGATTCAATTTGCGATAATCAACACAAATTCGTATGTTCTTATCCTTCTTCCGGACAATAACCATGGAAAAAGAATATGGTGAAGTCGATGGTTCAATTATATTTAATTGAATCATTTCATCCAATTCCTTTTCCACTTGCGACTGAAAGTGTATAGGAATAGGATAAGGCCTAACCCTAATTGGATTATTGTCGGTAAGAATTATGTCATGTTCTATGACATCTGTGTGTCCAGGAATGTCAGTGAGAACATCCTGAAATGTTTGTAACATCGATGAGACTTGTCGATGTTCGTCACCAGAAAGATTAGGAGAAACAGAAACGTTTTTCCAAGATTCCGTGGAATGTAATGGAACCACTGGAAGGGGAAGATTAACATCAGAGAAGGTAGATTCCTCATCCTGTATGACAGACAGGGATGAATAATGACCGTGAGGTGCAGGAGCATCATCCGTTGCCTGGAAAATAGGCAGCAAATAGTCCGGACGTTCGTGAAATTCCGAAAGCATGTTTATGTGGAAAGTTTTATGCTTTCCATCAATATCGACCACATAGTCAACATCGGAAATCCGAGAGACTATTGCATACGGACCTTTCCATGCAATAAGAAGTCTATTTTCCCTACTGGGGAGTAGGACGAATGCTTTGTCACCTGGACAAAGTTGTCGTAGACATCTATTCTTGTTAGCAAACTGTCTTGCCTTCTCTTTAGCAATTTCTGATGAAGCAGTTGCTAGCTTACATGCCTCAATGATCTTTTGTCTAAGAGCAATGACATACTCATATGAGGATTGAGTTTCATCGCTAATATCATCGGCAGTGATGAGATCGTGTAATAAAGACATAGGGCCGCGTGGACGCGCGCCAAAGACAAGTTCGAAGGGAGAAAATCCTGTGTGTTCATTAGGGACTTCTCTATAGGCAAAGAGAGCCGCGGGTAAAACCCTGTCCCAATCTTGAGGATGATTTTCAGTTATCTTACCAAGCAAAGTCTTGAGCGTTCTATTCAGACGCTCAACTAACCCATTAGACATAGGATGGTAGATACTACTGAGAGATCGTTCAATATGTAAGGTAGACATTACCTGTGACATAGTGTCAGATATGAGTTGAGTGCCATGGTCTGACAATATTTCTCTGGGGAACCCCAAGCGAGAAAATATCAACCAAAGAGCATCTGCGATATCTGTAGTAGATATGCTCTTAAGAGGAATAGCCTCTGGCCAACGTGTGTGCACATATCGACACATGTAAGGATAAACTGATGTCCTCTGGCCGACTTGACCTTAAAAGGGCCAATAATATCTATGGCCATTTTCTGAAACGGCCGAATAGGAATGTCAGCAGCCTGGATAGGCGCAGCATGTCGTGGTCCTCTAGATTTGACCTCCTGACATACCTTGCATGATCGGCAGTAAATACGAATGTCCTTATTGACAAAAGGCCAAAAGAAAGCCGCAAGGACTCTCGACTTCGTACGGGAAAACCCATATGTCCAGCACATTGCGAGTCATGAGCATGTTGTAATATTTGCACTCTCATGCTCTTGGGAACAAGAATTTGCGAATGTGCCGACGTAGTCGAATCTTGTACCATACGTACAAGTACGCCGTTTCTCATTGCAATCCAAGATTTTCTATTTGTATCCTGATTCGGATCACCTTTCTTCGCAAGAACAAAGAATTTTTTTAAAGAAGGATCTTGTTCTTGCAATTTTATGAAAGAGTCACGAGTAATCACTAAGTGACGATCTTGGCTATCAACTCCATTATCACTATTCAGTGAAGTTTCGGGTGTTTGTAGAGCTTGTGCTCTTGTAACTACTGCATTTGTAGCTTGCATGTTATTATCTTCCCAAGCAGCAATCTGCTGTGGGGTACACTCCCTAACTCCGTGAATACGACCAATAATAAGGTCCGCAATAGGATTAGGTAAGAGACAAGCATGCACATCTCCAGTAAAGAAAGGAGTGGCAATGCGAATTACAGCAGTAGGATATTTTTCTAGAGTGCCGCCAAATGTGACACATTTAATAACCCTTCCTGTAGCACAAGATGGATCTACAAGCGATTGTCTAACACCAATAGTGGTGCATCCGGAATCGAAAAGTAGTGAGACCGGAGTATCATTAACAAGACCCTTATGTAGAATTAAAGAACCCCTCCCGTCATGCGCAACAGCAGCAGGAAGAGCGGGAAGTGGGTGACCACAACTCAAAGTAGTTATGGTACCCGGTTCGAATAAAGTACTGCATTGGGGGGCATTTGTTTGCTCTCTCAAAGTCAAAAGCAGAACTAGTGACAGCGTCAAAGTTTTTATTATCAACAACATGATTACAGGCTCCCTCAGTTTCCTGTTGTACAGCATTAGCCTGCTGATATCTCTTTTTTTTTTGTGTTGAGATCTACCCCGACTATTATTACCTCTGAAGTTATCAGAGTTATTATTATCTCTGCAGTTTATTATTGTCTCTATTGTAATTGTTATCCTGGTTCGAATTCCAGTTTCCACGATTACTATCATGTTCACATTGATGCGAACATCTATTTGTTTGGTTCTGAGGTCTTCGGCAGGAATAACCTCTATTACCATATCCTCTTTTGAAATGCTTATAATTATTAGGGTGATAGTAACGAGTACTATCAGGTTGTCTCCAATTCTTCGAAGAAGAATCACCATGAAATTGGTTTCCATGATTTTGACAGAAATTACCGCTACTCTTTCTATCAAAATTTTGTTGGAATCTACGAGCAAAGTTTTGGCCATACGGAGCTGCCGAAGCAACTGGTAAACCTTCTTTCACCTTAGAGTTACCCATGGTTATGTGTGGGTGCGCAGTTACGTATTGGCAACAGAAATCTTCCATTTCTTTTATTGTTTTAGGTTTACGTTCATGAAGGAAAGCAAGGAAAGACTCATTGACAGACGACATGACTTTGTCTCTAAGTATTAAGTCCATAAGTCCTTCATAAGTTTTTTCCGTCTTAGATAGTTCAACCCATCGTGAGAAAGTAATGCGTATTCTTGCAATAAACTCGGAGAATTCAACTCCATTTTCAGGTAACATGTTTTTAAATTGTAGACGAATAGCCGTCTTCGTTAAGCTGATATTTCTTTAACAAAGCGGCCCTGACAACCTCATAATTGTTCTTGTCAGGTTCATCCACCATATTTAATATACTTAGAGCTTTACCTGTCAGTATCCCTGATAACTGATAAACATATTTTGCTTTGTCTATGTTATGAGCTGTACATGCTTGTTCAAATCTGTCCCAGATAGAACATTATGTCATCACTGGAAGGACTAAATGTTGGTAACTTAATCTTAAAAGTATCATTATTAGCCTTACCAGAAGATGAACCCTTGTTTGAATCATTACCATTACTCATGCTCGTCAATTTCAATTTTTTTCCAACTCTAAAGCTAAGACCTTTTCTTCATGTTCCATTTTTGCTTTCCTCTCATCAGACTCTCTTTGTAACTTCCTTTCTTCAGCTTGAGCCTGCATTTGAAGTCTTTCATTTTCAGCTTCTTTTTCAAGACTTTTATTTTCAGCTTCTTTTTCAAGTCTT
>JAMPIV010021802.1:0-17500 GCA_024509875.1 Oreohelix idahoensis | reverse complement strand
TGTTTGTCCTATTGATCTGTCTAGGTTATCTTCCTTAGATAAAGAACCCTATTAATTTGAGCGGGCAAAAGGGTGCGTTATTGAGGCTAACAAAACAGATCTTGATGTATCAACAAATATATCTTCTTCATGGAACAGACAGTAACAACGAAGATAAAGCAACTTTAAAAAAAAAACCTGGTTATCCAACTCATCTGTCTGTTTAATTTGGACAAAGGGAATAGTGAACTGTCTGGTAGCCAGGCACCCGGCTTTCCCATTAAGTACCCTTGGGATTTAAGATTCTCTGTTGGATCTCATCTTTTATAGTTAAAAGGATTCGGCGTTGTCATTACAACATTCGTAGCTTTCACAGCAGCGTTAAATACATTTCACCCTCAATAATGACCACTCAGTTTTACTTACAAACACACACATATATACACACGTACACACATACATTATCATCATTTCTTTTTCCCTTTTTGTAGAGCAAGGGGTAATCACTGCAGCTGGTCCCCTCGCAGGAAGTTAGCCCCCTTAGTGTTCCTGTGCTCGTGCAGCAGTGGGTTCTGTAGCCATTTGTTTTACATAACGAGGTCACCTGTCCCATACACACCCTCATATTAGACGCGTCTTATGACATGTCGGAGGGAGAGGTCTTCCTATTCTTTGTTTGGCTTATCAGAGAAACCATAGGAACTACATGGGGCTTACACACACACACAGTCACACACACACTCATACACACATATATGCTCACATAGATAGATAATGTAGTCCTGACAGAAGCAATGTTAACAAATCAAGGCGGCAAATACTTTTTTCTTTTTTTCTTCTTCTTGTTCCTCTTCTTCTTTTTCTTCTTCCTCTTCTTCTTCTTCCTCTTCTTCTTCTTCTTCTTCCTCTTCTTCCTGTTCTTCCTCTTCTTCTTCCTCTTCTTCTTCCTCTTCTTCTTCTTCCTCTTCTTCCTCTTCATCATCTTCTTTTCTTCTTCTTTTCTTCTACTTAATCATTTTCTGCTTCTTTTTCTTCATCCTCATCTTCTTCATCTTCTTCTTCATCATCATCTTCTTTTCTTCTTTTTCCTCTTCTTCTTCTTCTTCATCATCATCATCTTCTTCTTCTTCGTTCACCCTATTAAAAGGAAATTAAAGAAACAAACAAGGAACAAACAACACACACAATACTGGTAGTTTGCTGCTTGAACAGAAAACTTCAACCCACATACAAATTTCAACTATTAAACGCTTTATCTAAAATCAGCTCGTTTATTAAATAAAGAACATGATCATTTTTCCTTGTTATTGTCTCTCATCTACTTAATCTTGTGTTAACGTCATGACCTAGTCTTCCCTATCACCTCAAAAACAAATTTCATTTTTCTGTCTTTTTTATAACAGACATTTTCATTTTCCCTCTCTTTCTCTTTAAAGCACAGACAATATCTCGTCGCTGTCTCTCGCTGTCTCCTTCTCCCGTACACAAAAACAATCAGGTTCGCTCTCGTCTGTCCCACTTTTCCCACAAACATGTTAAGCTTCTTCACTAGATCCGGGTTCGCGAACTTACAAACAACTTGTTACTTCTCAATTTTTCTCGAATACACACACACACAACTCCTTTCTTTCTTTCTGTCTTTCTTTCTATCTATCTTTCTTTCTTTCTCACTAACTCTCTCCTGTCTTCCATACACCTACATCTCCATTATTTTCTAGAAAAGACACATACATATACAAGCACATATTTGTAATCTTTTTCTTTCTCATTTAAACACACAGAACACAAGGTTCTTCTTTCAACTCGTGCCCACTAGCTTAGGAGGGAAACTCTCGTATGTGTCTATCTCCAACACAAACAAACACATACACAGAGAGAGATCATTTGCCTTCTCAATCACTCTCTTAGAAATGTAAATTAATGCACCACTAATAGTAACTGCCATCATGGGTTCTGAAACTATTGGCTCACGAAGGATAACTTTTTTTTCGAGTGTTTCGAAAATGTGACATATCTTTCATTTTTAGTAACACTTAATTTAATATTAAGATGAAGACGGTAGCTCTGGGTAGAATACACTTTGAGGATCCCCTGCTGATAGCATTACAAATCAGTCCTTGTTCTAGAAATTCAAGGAAAACAGAGATAATGGGCGACGGAAAGCACATGATGAAGAGAACTGTTGGCAGACTTGAAAGAGATAAATGACATCTAAAGACCTGGAACGAATGACACAGACCAGGACGATTAGGCATGAATTTGTTGAAGAGCTTTGCTTCTTAGGGAGATAGAAGGTAATGGTGATGAAGTATTTAATCTAAGTTTAATCAGTCAATCAAGCATTCCATACATTTGAGCTCAACAAGAAGTATAGGCCCTCAACAATCACATGCCAAGTCCTCAGGTCACGTGCATCAGCTCAAGCTCTTTCTATATAGTTCTCGTAATTTTCACTTATGTCTCCAGCTCTATTCTCGATGCGTTTTTTTGTTTTTTTTGTTTTTTTTGTTGAGTCTACCTCTGCCTCTCTTTCTGTAGAGATTCCAGGACAAGCACTGCTTCGTAATGCTGTCAAGGGGTTTCCTCAATTTATTTCCGATCCATCGCCAGCGTCTTCTTCTCATCTCTTTATGCCATAGGCACATGTCTGGTTCTTATCATCACCTTGCCATACCATTAACATATCTATATTGTTTGTTGAAGTTTTTTATGGTAAAAATTTTTTACAAGATGGGATAGCCAGCCCCATGCACAACCATCCTTAGTCGCTTGTTACGACATGCCTAGTAGGGTACGGTCTTATTATTCTTTGCTCCCCTTTCAGGCCTCGGTAACGCACGGATGCGACATAATGTCTTGGCTATATTTGGGGGTGATATTGAAAGAGACTGACAGATTGGGTGAATGAAAGATTACAATCTATAGATAGCACTAGTCAACAAATTTTCAAAAGTTATTTGTACCAGAAATTAAATATACCATTTCTTATTGATTTTGACATGCTGATTTCAAATATCATAATGAAATTCCCCAATTGGCTCTTGTTTTTTTTTTAAATGATGAATTTACATTACAGTAATACAAATAATGTATGCTTGTTTAATTCTCTGGGGTGAACAGCTAGTCTTTCTACTTTAGCATTATAAAAATTGTGGTTACGTACTCAATTAATTGATATTTCAACATAAAATGATAGAAAAAATAAAAACATTATTTAAAATTCACATATCATGTTTTAAAAAGGCACATTTGAACCCATTCCGTCATTATTCAGTCGCTGTTCGAGCACTCTTTGCTTGCTTCTTGTAGTCAATCGATGAGGTGTTTCTTGTCACAGTCCAACAGTAATCAGCAAGCATTGAAGGGCTCCAATTGCCTTGATACCTTGTCTCCATAGCAGCAATGTCCTGGTGAAATCATTCACCATGCTCATCACCGACCGATCCACAGTTTGACGTAAAGAAATCCAGATGAGAATACAGAAAATGAATTTTCAAAGACATGTTGCAGCCAAGACTCATACTTCAGAAGGAGATTTTCTACAATTTCATTGTAATTATCAGATCTGTTGCTTCCAAGAAAATTGTCCACCACTGACTTAAATGCTAGCCATGCTGCTTTTTCCTTGCCATGCAACATGCAAAGAAACTCGTCATCATGAAGATGTTTCCGAATTTGCAGACGAACAAATACTCCCTCTCTTATTTTAGCTTCACTCAGTCTTGGAAATTTTCTGATGAGGTATTTGAAAGCCTCATCTGTTTTCTCCATTGCCTTGACAAAGTTTTTCATGAGACCCAGCTTAATGTGCAAGGGTGGCAACAAAATCTTGCTGGTGTCGACAAGTGCTGGGTTCGCAACGCTCTTACTGCCAGGCTGCAATGACTGCCTGATTGGCCAATGTCTTCTGATGTAATGGTCACTTCGTGCACGGCTATTCCACTCACAGAGAAAGCAACAGTACTTGGTGTATCCACCCTTTAGTCCAAGCAAAAGAGCGACCACTTTTAAGTCACCGCAAAGTGACCAATGATGATGATCGTAGTTTATACACTTCAAAAGCTGCTTAATGTTTTCATAAGTTTCTTTCATATGAACTGCGTGACCAACTGGAATTGACGGTAACACATTACCATTATTCAACAAAACAGCTTTAAGACTCGTCTTGGATGAATCAATGAAAAGCCTCCACTCTTCCGGTATGTAATTGATTTTGAGGGCTGCCATTAAACCAGAAATGTTGTGGCACGCAGAAAGGTCACCCTCTTTGAAAAAGAATGTAATAAGTGGCTTATGGCGGTTCCTATACACAGAAATTGTAACATCTTCTGCCAGGAGATTCCACTGTTGCAATCTGGAACCCAAAAGCTCCGCCTTGTTCTTCGGTAAATTCAGATCTCTTACAAGATCATTCAGTTCACCTTGGGTTATTAAGTGTGGTTTAGTGGATGTAGTTTGCTCAAAATCTGGGTCGCTTGAGGTTGATGGTTCAGGACCACCAATGTCCTCTTCTTCATCAGTGGAAGCAGCTGCAAATGATTCTGGCACTTTGGGAACTGGTAGGTCATCGCCATGTGGTACCGGACGTATTGCAGAGGGGATGTTTGGATATTCCAGAGTCCATTTTTTCTTCTTTGATATGCCTTTCCCAATTGGAGGGACCATGCAAAAGTAACAGTTGTTGAGATGATCAGTGGGCTCTCTCCAAATCATTGGGACTGCAAAAGGCATAGCTTGCCTTTTGCCAGTCAACCACAGTTTAAGATGTGCTGCACATGTATTGCAGCATATGTGTGGCGCCCAGCCCTTATCTTGATCTCCTATTCTGCAGCCAAAATACATATATATAAATTGACTGTAATTAAATAAACTAGTAGCATATATCTTGAAAACTAGAGCTAATCAACATTTTTTAATGTCATTTTCGTTTTCAGCACACCAAAATTAGTTAAGATCAGCTATTTTCATTTCTGGTACATTTTGGTTGTTGACTAGTGTAGTCTATGAGTTCGAAGAAACTGCCTCTCCTCGGGAAATAATCTACTTTAAATCCTTAATGCAAAGAGAATTCTGGCAACTAAACAGAATATTTTCTGAACGATACATTCTTTCTCAGGAATCCTACAAAAGGACGATGTAAAGTACATAAGTTTGAGAAAGGAGATTTGGTGTCCAGTCACATTAACTAAAATATCCCGATCCACTCTAAGTTAGTTTGTTTACGGCCCAGACCACAGGGTGTAGATCTATGTTTAAAATAAAATACAGCCCCAATAAAGGTAACAAGGAAAAAATTAACAACAGACTCTGTTATGTTGGATTTAAAAGATGATAATAATTCTCACAACTCTTAAAGATTTACAAATAAACAAAATAATGTGTGCTCTTGTGGTTAGAAAAAAACAAACTATGGTCATCATCTGGACCAGGCGATCTCTTCTATTGTAGTTTTGCTGATAAGCATCATCCTCAACTTTCCAAGGTCTTTAGTAGCTGCTGAAAAGATTTTTGGTCTGACTCCCTTGGTTTGGTCTGTCCTAGCACTGAGGTACAGTTAAACAGTTCAATGGGTTCAGAGGGTGTCAGAGTTTACTTCCCTGGACTCATTGCACATCACAAACACGGATGGAGTAAGTCAGCCCTGCTGAATACCTTTTCTACTTACTGGACTATGTCTCAGGCTAGAGTCACCTGGTATGACAGCCTAGAGTTGTACTCTGGTATGGGATGATTGGTATGGTATCGGTTACCTGGTTGGTAGGGTATGGTTTGTTATGGTCCCCTGGCTGATATGGTATGGTTGGTAAGGTAAACTGGTTGATAGGGCATGGTTGGTGGGGTAAACTGGTTTTGTACCCTCAACTCGTAACCTGGTTTAGTACCTTGGACCCATAACCTGGTTGGATCGCTAGAAGGATTAACTACAGATTTCGCAAAGGTAACCCGGCTCCGGGGCCCATTAGCTCACGTCTGCTGCACTAGACAGTTACTAGTAGAATGTCTTATAAACTTCCCAACAATGATTTCCTTATGGCCTCTCCCGGTGCAGGGGTGGGTGACCTGTTAGTGGCATCGTTCCACCTGCACTCACACACACATACAAGTTTGTGTGTGGAACTTGGTTGCAGGGTGATCAAATTCCTTCATTTTAAACTGGTCCGAGTTTTCACTGTGCAGCTGTAGGGCCGAGTTCATTCCCCTTGATTTACGCGCATCCAGTTAGTGATACAAAAGGGTCACTTCCGGGCTAGTCGATTCTATGCTGAAAATGTAATCCAAAGAAATGTCACTCCAGTGACCGTGTGGATAATTTATCTGCATTGGCCCGTGAGAAATCGCGGGGGTTAGCAAGTACTATCTAATAGAAGGCTGAAGAGGAAAATTTTTCTCATCATAAGAATGAAAAAAAATCTGTCGAGAAATGATTTCATTTTTGGCGATAGATGAGGTTTGGAAAGGAATTAAAATAATAGACAAAGAGATAGTCGGTGAGAAAGTAGAATACTATACTATAAAAGTGGGACGCGTAGAAATTAAATAGGGGTTCAGCTACAACTAGCATTATGACGACCAAATGAAGAGACATTTGTTATAACGTGTCCATTAAAATCACTGGAAATTCGGTCGCACTAAAGCAGCCTTTCTCAACTTACTTATCCCTGAGGAACCCTTGAAATAATTTTAAGGTCTCAGGGAAACCCCTGCACAAAGATTCTATATCTACAGCTCGCCGTACGTTAGCGTGATCAGTATGTTGTAAATATAATAATCTAATAATAATTGTCAATGCTGTATAGAGTAGAGAATGATTTTTTTTCTGTGATTCTGTTTATTTTGGCAAACTTATTAGCCTACTCCTTTTGTGTGATCCCCACCTTCCACAAAATGTATCAACTCTAATGCAGTTTTAAGTACGAACTCTAGCAGAACCGCTAGCCACCTCTCGCGGAACCCTACGGTTCTGTGGAACCCCGGCTGAGAAACCCTGCACTAAAGAATACATGGCTGATAAGGAAACAACACATGGGAATGTAAGCGACGATGTTACGAGTGATGAATGATTGGATAAATGATTGTTTATGCGTGTTTTATTACGTTCTCACATACAAGAGGAGAATGTTGAGTGGCAGAATGGATAGCGCGCTTGTTGCTCGAGACATTGTTAGTGGGTTCGTAACATAGTAGTGTCAGGCTGTAGTGTGCCTAACTGTAGAAATAAGTTCTTGAATCTGCTCCTAAGTTAAAGAAGGTGAAAGCAGCGAAAAAGGGAACTGGTCACTTCACTTTATAAAACAGAGACCTATTATGGTAAAGTGTCTAACACTTACCTACCCTACCACAGTATAAACTATGTGACTACACTGTTTTATACAAGAGGAAAAATTGAATATAGCAAGGAAGTGCAAAACGTTATAATGAATCAAAACTTAAAACAAAAAAAAAACTGAAGTTACTTAAGTAAGCAAACTCTGTTTTCTATTTTCAGGTACATTCATGTCGTCATGGGCCTGCCTGTGTGGTTGTAAGACGAAGCTCGGAAAACCAGCCAAGGCTTTCGGCCTGAACATGCTGTCCGCCATTCTCCAGATGGTCACCTTCGTGGTCATTGTGGGATGGGTCTGGTCGATCATATGGGGCATGAACTTTGTACAGATTGCCAGTGAGTTTATAAATCACATATCAATAGTTACTCGTTCCATATACTGGTAGTTTAGTTCTGTTTTCTTTAATACTGTTTCGTGTGGCGGCTCGTAAATTTGAGCTGAAGTAAACTCGTAAATGGAGAATAGCGTTTGAAAAAAACGACTATTTATTATCTAAATATGGTGAGTATATGTATATATGTATATTAAGAAAGAAGACTAGGATTAAAGGATGATGATGATGATGGTTAGAGCAAAGAAATTGTAGTAAAAATTAAACCCATAACCACCGGTGAAATATTTAAAATATGAGGACTATTTATAACTAAGAGTCCTGGATAAAATAAATTGGAGCGATGGAAATTTCCCACAATATTGAGAAATAAAATACTTAAGTGCATGAAGACTCGACCATGCTGCCTGCCACGTGGGTTTAGTGATCTGGCGGTGGCAAGGTCACACAAATCGGCCGGACGTACACAGACTGTACAGTCTTTTTCTGTCCGATGGTACACAGTGGTTCTAGCGATGAAGAAGCCGTGTAACCGATTCTGTTAAACCTCGTACTGTTGAATTCCCTTGTCAAACCACGCTACTTTGACTACCCTAGGACAAGGGGAAATTCTCACCGCTCTAGATCTAGATGACTGGTGATCTGGGGAAGCGAAAAATGATTTGCCAACCAAAATCCGTACTTTTAAATGGCTTCCAATCTCGCGGTCACGAGAGCATCCGTGGTTATCTGCACCCAGCCAATCAGCAGGATCCTAACAATTGTGTGGCTAGAACGGTGTTTCCCGAGATTTTATGAGTGTGGTGAAGATTTTATAAAATAGCGATAAGAATAGGGCCGCCCTACGACAATATATCACATTAAATGAAATTTATTCATGATGATCCAAACTGTTAACTTGTAGATATTGTGTAGAATAATAGATTAAACTATTTTATATCAAAATGTGACCTCAGGCAAAAGTATCTAGTTATGATGGCTATGTGGTCCTGCACAGAATCTGCAAGCTGTTTTTTTCCCATCTACCAACCTCCTTTGTATGTTTAAATCCGTGGCATTTGTCACACTGTATAATTTGTGGGACAGAAATTTTTGTTAGTTTTGTTCTGTTAAAGCATGTACGTTTTTGCACACCATCTGTGCCTTCTAGTGTTACTATTATAACTGTGTTTTTTTTTTTTTTTTTTTTGCTCTCTGGGTTTTATTCTATCGATTTTCTCTATTTTTGTTTGTGGGTTGTTTTGGCAGATGTATTTGAGAATGTTTCCTCAGACAGGCTTGGATCTATTTATTTTAACACACATCAATTTCTTCTGGTATTTCATTTTGGACTTTTATGTTGTGGGCAATTTGGATTTCTTCTGATTTATTTTTTACATCTCTCAATAGTGCTTTTGTTGTATCTTTGTACTTTAAAATGAGCATTACTCCTTGTTTTTTTTTTTTTTTTTGTAGAGTTTGTCAATGCATTTTTTTTCTATTAATTTGTCCAGGATGACAAGGATTTTGTCTTCCGAGAGAACTCGCATCGTGGCTTCTATCCCTGCTGTTTGTGTGATTTAACTCTTGTTCTCTGAGATTTTCTTTCCTTCGAATTGCCATTGGTTTCTTGTTTGTGGTCTCCTCCTTCGGTTTCCTGGTTACTTTGGTTTGAATTTTTACTGTTTGTCATTTTCAGTGTCCTGCAGCTTTGTTTTGTCCTGGTTTCTAAGTCTTTGCTGTTTCTACTTACTGCAGTTTTTGCTTTAGAACTTACTTTGAGTTTTTCCCTTATTGTTTCTATTTTGTCTTTGATTTATCTGTCTTTCACTATAGGGCTCGTAGTCCTGTTTTCTTTCAGTCCGTTTTGGTGTTCTGTCCTTTTCAGTTGTTTTGACCCTCTCTCCATTGCTTCGCAGGACTGCGTCCTGGTCATCGTTGGCATTGTGTTGTATTTATTTATTTAATTTTTCTCTGTCTATCTTGGTTAGCTCCCTGCTCTGTATTTTGCTACTGTTATTTTCACTATGTGATTGGTCTTGTAAATACTTAATACTTATCCTTAGTCTGACTTTTATAATCCTATAAATTATTTATACATTCTTATTTTACACCTATAAGATGTCCTAGCCAACAAAATAAAATTACTACTTATTCTATGATTCCCTGTTTTAAATACTGAACTAACACTAGTTATCGTTCTATTTGGGTCCATAAATTATTTAAATTGTTTCTTTAAATAGTAATATCAGTAACGAATAGTTAACTACTAATTAATACTACTGGTAGCTACAAGATAGTATACAAGATAACCTGAATTTGTCCCTATTCCCATACGGATGAGAGCAGAAAGATGGCGGCAGTACCTCACAAATGAAAATATTACGTGGTGACTGTTTCTGGTTAATTTATTTAATTAATATTTCTAACTAATAGTTTATTAATACTAATATTCCTAACTAATAATTAACTAATACTAAAATTAATTAACTAATACTAAAACCTTAAGGATTATAGATCCAAACCAACCAGTGACGTACAGTTTTTGTCCCCGTTAATTTTTCCACGAGGAACAGACAAACAATCATTCCTCCACCCAAATAACTATCAAGCGCAAATTAACTAAAGCAAATCTAATAAGAAGTACATTATTTTAGAAAACCTTCACACGTGGAATATTCATAAAGGACTTTATTTTTATGGGACAAGAAATTCTTCTATTACAACACAAGATACCATGTCGTACAAAGCTTCTATTACAACACAAGATACCATGTCGTACAAAGCTTCTATTACAACACAAGATACCATGTCGTACAAAGCTTCTATTTCAACACAAGATACCATGTCGTACAAAGCTTTTATTATGACGTTGTGCAAGGGGCTGGCAACCTTATTAGATAATAAAAATTGCTACAGAAACCATTACTGTAAGAGCATGTGAATGATTTGTCATGTTTCCTGCAAGCGGATCAGCTGCAGTGATGGATCTGTATGCTCCATATGGAACAAAAAGGAAAATCAAGATGAGGCCTTGATAAGCATTACTTATTAAGGCATCCTAGCTTTTTCTGTCAGTACATAACGCTAAGGGAAGCAACTTTGGTTGAAAGTTAGACATTAATTGTATAGTTTCCCTTATATGTCTTCTTTCTTCTTCTTCCGTCCTTAGCCAACGACCGGCAAAGCAGTCAGTGGCCATTACGCCTAGTGGCGTCTTAAGGGCAACAGCGAATAGATTTTCTTTGCCGTTGTTCCCATCACGCCTAATGGCGTCTTTAGGGCAACGACAAATCAATCCGTTTGCCGTTGTTTCCGTAATCAAAGTGACTGGCAAACGGGTGATCAGCCCGTTGGGTCCCTTATATGTACTCTCCCGAAATTAGTTACACTTACCAAAGAAGAATGCGCAAATGACGGTGTGCACAAAAATATTTATAGAATGTGTGATCACGTATACACATATTGGGATCCTCGCTGCTGCTACGTAGTTCGTATACTGTGGTGATGCATAGTGGTTTTTTTAATACTTTTGTATAAGTAAAATTGCCGTTAGGTATTGTTGCTTTTGAATTTAATTCCCGTCTTACGACGGGCTTTTACACTAGTTACTTAATAAGACTACATTCACATCACTTAAGCTGAAGACAATTCTTGTTTTATTTCTTAAAGACGTTGTGCTTCGTTTTGGGGAGGCGCCTCTCCGTTCAACCTAGACACAAAGTCCGTCCATTATATTATTGCTCATGCCCAAATATAACACACCTTGTGGTTTGGTAATATACTGTACGCACGTCTCGTCTAATATTGATCTGGCTGCTCTTTCTTCAGCACGAGCAATACAGCGCAAATGATGTGTATGTGTGTTTTTTGTTTTTGTCTGTAAATATTCACAGTTGCACTGCTTCGCAACGAGCCACTTGATACCTCCTCCTACGTTAACCCCTTCTCGCAGCTCTGACTCATCTTCTCTTTCTTGGGCACTTTCCTTCTTCCCCTACTGATTCGTCACTCTCTAACTCTTCCACTCGAATTTCGTTAGGTGTCCCTGCAGTCACTTGTACATAACTATTTAATTGGTATGTTTGTGTGTGTTTCTGTTTGTCAGTCTATCTATCTATCTATCTATCTATCTATCTATCTATCTATCTATCTATCTATCTATCTATCTATCTATCTATCTATCTATCTATCTATCTATCTATCTATCTGTCTGTCTGTCTGTCTGTCTGTCTGTCTGTCTGTCTGTCTGTCTGTCTATCTATCTATCTATCTATCTATCTATCTATCTATCTATCTATCTATCTATCTATCTATCTATCTGTCTGTCTGTCTGTCTGTCTGTCTGTCTGTCTGTCTGTCTGTCTGTCTGTCTGTCTGTCTGTCTGTCTGTCTGTCTGTCTGTCTGTCTAATTAAGTTGTATTTAGATTTTGTACAGTCTTTATTTTTTTCCTTCTTCATTCATTGTTTTATTTCTCTGTTCATCCAAGTGGTCTTTCTATTCTTTTTTTACCCTGGTCCCCTCTTTGTGTCTGAAGATCCCCTGCATTGCCAACTTCAACGACTTCAGTTCTTCGTATGTTTCCATATTTGCGTAAGTCATTTGTTATAAATGTTAAATCTTTTAAGACTCTCAGACCGTATAACCCGATATTACTATGTAGATTAAACATTATATTTGTTTACGTTATTCCTCATCTTGTTAAGTAACTCTGTATCTACATAAATTCATACTTCTAAACAGTAAAATGTTACAATTAGGTATCACACAACACCGCCGCATGACATGGACAACATAAATGACAAAATCATTGCTAAGGACGAAACAGCGCATAGTCATCATGAAAACATTAGCTGGTACCTCATGGGATGCTGATGAGAACATCCTGAAAAAAAGCTGTACACAGGCAGAGTCATGTCTGTTATGGAATATGACATCACAGCCTGGTCGACAGCAGCAAAGTCACATTTTGATATTGTAATCAAAACTCCAGAACCAAGCAGCGCGCGTCATAACAGGGGCCCTACATTCCACGAAAATCAAGCATATGGAACGCAATACAGGGCTGCAGTCAATGGAGAACAGACGTGACAACAGAGTCTTACAATAAGCTGAACAAGTTAAGAGACTCAAGGACGCCCGTGTGCCAGAGAATGAATAAGCTAGCGTGATAGGGGCCAGGTGTGGTTGAGGCGAACTTATGTCGACGTGGCTACCTCACACCCAAGACCCATGCATTAAGAAAATTTAATTAAGGATCGTTTGACAGGGGTTGCAATTGTTGGTTGTTTGCAACCCTCTCAGCAGCAGACGTAGCAATTCAAGCAAACACAAAACCTTATATAGAACTACATTTAATTCTACCGAACACCCAGACAGTGTTCGTGGACGTTCTAAAAAACAATAGATAAAAACAATGTCTAAGTGAATATCAATAGCATAAATCATAACACTTACCATTCAGACAGCATACGCTCACCACAATCTGCCATGATCAATCAGCTACAGGTACCCATTCATACCACGTGCTCTCATGGTTACACCATCTTGCGAAAACAGCATGCAGCCACGCTAAGCTGCGTGGTTGTAAATTCTATAGTAACCTTACATTATAATACTAAATATTATAGAAATAATGGCTTAACAAAGCTATTTAAAACACTACAGATAACCAATAGCGATTTTACACTGTATAAAGGACTATCAAACTGAGAAAGCTAACACTAATTAGCCATAACCGATCTTACCAATATTTACACCAAATTATCAGTCTAACATTACTGACGAAGCACAGAAATCTATTCTAGTAAGCTGTAATATATTAATAAATTGCAGTACTCGCCATTACTAAAATAAACTATTTCGGCATCAGTACCGTAGTTAATAAATGTAACAATTTAAATCGCGCCACAATTAAATATTATTCAAACCGACTACGTGTTAGATTTACACAAGATCATTGAAGGTTTCCTTAACCCAAAACAATATGGAAATACTTAACCATTAATTATCATTTCCTTTGCAAACTTTCTTAGCAGATCATCTCTCAGACAAGCAGCAAACTGGTCCCGAAGGATGGATTGCTCTAAAGAAGTGACATTGCTCTGTCTTTGTGCTCTTATAACATTCTCGAATACCTCGTGGAGGCGATGGGAGAATTCCCAAAGAGACTCCCTTGCACCTTGCCAGGTAGAGTAAACAGTTGCCATTAGCTCTGGAATGCTTCGACGCTCCCCATACACCCTAAGAATGGAATGTAGCATCGCGCTTCTGGGTCATCATCCTCAGTTTGAATCCTCAGCTCCCCGCGGATTACAATATCTATTTTATAACGCAAGGGCAACAACTGCTTGAAATTTATAGTCACTTTTCTCGGTAAGCATTTGTCTTCCCGCGTTGGTATTGAATGCAGTTAAGTTTTGAGCTGTGGTCTTTTTGCGCTGGACTGCGCATGACTGGTCTTGTTTTTTGGTCGATCGGTTTCCGCCCACCACTAGTGGAGTGAGCGATTTGAATGGCGAAAGAGATGCCTCGTTGAAGAGGGGATCTCCGCTATTTTTTGTTCTGTCAGGGATGTGTAGTCCTCTTAATGGATATTTCGTTTATTCGAGATAATACCTCTAGTGTTTCCCACATGTCGGGAGGCGTGATATTTCTGTGTATTTCCTGAAAGCAAGGTAAATTGACTTTTCATTAACTCTATCGATTTTGGGTCGTGAGCGATTTCGATTCATAGCCTGTCTTCGAAAGTCGTCGTCACGAGATGTTTTCCCAGCTCACATGTCGCTGTATTGTACTGCATCGGTTGATGCATGTCCCAAGGACCATTACTTGCTACTTTGTTAAATGAACTAGGTTTGGAAAACCTTTATTATCTAGAGGATATTTTTGAGGACATTATTTATACTTCGGCAGACGTGTCTGTCTTGCTGAAGTCAGACTAAGGAGAGTGAACTGATCTCATACATCTGGTTATCTCCTGGCTGTTATAGAAAAGGATGGAGTTTTTCACCTGACTACATTTACAGCACTATGAAATATAACATGCATCTGACTCATCATTGTAATGCTGTCTACCGTCTATTGCTGTATTGAATGTTGCTGTGATAATGACTGTTTGATGTGCCTACATATTCGCGTAACCATTTTGTCACTGTGGCGTCCACAATAAATAATGAAGAAAAACGTCAACGGCTGTTACAAGAATCATTGACTTTATACGTCGTGAGTTTACTGACGTCCTATGTGGATTGCCCTGTTATTTTTGTATGAACATTGTTTGACTGAACACATCTGCACACTACACAAAACCAGACATGCGGATACCATCCATCATCATATGGCATCACGCATCATTTGGTGGCCATAAGCTGGTTTGATTCTGGTACCAGCAAACACGGGGTCCCTTACCCACTTCATTTTCAACAAGAATTCATCAGCATCCTTCAAGAAATTAACATTCTTCAATACAGTCAACATCTTCAAAATTTTCAAAGTACTCGGCGTTGCCCGGTAAAAGTCAAAATTTCAACTTTTTGACGGAAACAAGAATTTGACAGTACCCGGCGTTGTTACATGTTGCCGGATAACTCGGACTGCTGTTATCTTTTACGCAAGTCAAGCAAGTTGCTGCTGTCAAGGTTCCAGTGCTGTCGTTTTTGTGAAGGTCAAGTGCCGGTTGAAACGGGTTGTTTTCTGAAGAAGGCCAAGTACCGATTTCCATCAACTTACTTTTGGATTAGAAGGTCAAGTGCCGAAACAACTCAACACACAGTATTTCAGAAGCTCTTGTACCATCGTGTTAGCAGTGGAAGCAGTTCAGATGTGCCATCATCGTTGGAGCTTCGCTCTTTAGGACGTTGATTGACATCCGTTTTTTCTGCTGTTCTACGATTGGAAGCCTATAAGTTAAGTGGCCTGTTTGTATGTAAACTGTGCCCTTATACTTCTGCTGAGTCTTCTGTGTATCATCTCATTCTATATGTTATATGTCTATATGTTATTTGTATATTTATATGTTTATATTTCAGCGGGTTCTCGGTTGGGTGGTGTCTCCGTTAGATTATGCCACGTCATAGAGGTCGTCTATTGTGAGCGTTTTCTGTAGGGTTTGCAAATTTCCGATACTGGAATTTGCTAAGCGACTTCTGTTGCTATTTATGTTAGCTGTGATGACATGTTTTAATATTGTTTTCGTTATTATTTCGCATTCTTTAGTTTTGTTTTGATTTGTTTGTATTTGTTAGCCTACTCTTGTCTATAATTTAGTTTCATACAACATTTTTGTTTATACACTGTGGTGTCATGTATTTTGTTTAATTATAGCGCAGATATCGTCACATTTTTTGTGATATTTCATTAATTTCTGCTTTATTTTTAGTTGATTTCTGCGAACGTTTTTGTATTGTTGCTGATCTTTGTTATTGTTTACATTGTTATTGTTTACATTGTTTGCATTGTTTACATTTTCAATGTTTACATTCTGCATGTGTTTACATAGTCATTGTTTACAGTTATAGTAATTAGTTAATGGGCTATGCTAATGCACTGTTACTACTACACTGATGATAAATGAATGATGAATAGTGTCGTGCACTATTGAATGAGAAGTGCACTTATGATCAAGAATTGAGTGCTGATATTTCATATACAAGTTCTTTGATTGGAGACTTGTTTCCCACAGAGACTGGGATAATATAATGTGATGTGAATATACAAGTGCTTAATTAAGACTTGTTACACTTAGGTTTGAAATAAATTAGTTAATTATTTCAGGTTTTGGACTCATATGTTAGACAACATGTCTACATTTGAGCACTTTATTGAGCAGGGTAAATTGCTTGGGAAGACTGGTGATAAGTTAGAAGAATTTGCAACTGCTCGATATGATAAAGCAATGGAAGCTGAACAAAAGAAACTGCAGATGCAGGTGGATGAAAAAAGATTCCAAATGGAAATGGAAAAACAAAAAAGGGAATCAGAAGCTGGGAGAGAAAACTCCAGCTACAGCTAGAAGCTGAAAGACTTCAAAAAGAGGCTGAGAATAAAAGACTTGAAAAAGAGGCTGAGAATAAAAGACTTGAAAAAGAGGCTGAAAATAAAAGACTTGAAAAAGAAGCTGAAAATGAAAGACTTCAAAAAGAGGCTCAGGCTGAGGAAAGAAGATTACAGAGAGAGTCTGATGAGAGGAAAGAGAAAGCAAAAATGGAACATGAAGAAAAGGTCTTAGCTTTAGAGTTGGAAAAATTGAAATTGACGAGCATGAGTAATGGTAATGATTCAAACAAGGGTTCATCTTCTGGTAAGGCTAATAATGATACTTTTAAGATTAAGTTACCAACATTTAGTCCTTCCAGTGATGACATAATGTTCTATCTGGACAGATTTGAACAAGCATGTACAGCTCATAACATAGACAAAGCAAAATATGTTTATCAGTTATCAGGGATACTGACAGGTAAAGCTCTGTAAGTATATTAAATATGGTGGATGAACCTGACAAGAACAATTATGAGGTTGTCAGGGCCGCTTTGTTAAAGAAATATCAGCTTAACGAAGACGGCTATCGTCTACAATTTAAAAACATGTTACCTGAAAATGGAGTTGAATTCTCCGAGTTTATTGCAAGAATACGCATTACTTTCTCACGATGGGTTGAACTATCTAAGACGGAAAAAAACTTATGAAGGACTTATGGACTTAATACTTAGAGACAAAGTCATGTCGTCTGTCAATGAGTCTTTCCTTGCTTTCCTTCATGAACGTAAACCTAAAACAATAAAAGAAATGGAAGATTTCTGTTGCCAATACGTAACTGCGCACCCACACATAACATGGGTAACTCTAAGGTGAAAGAAGGTTTACCAGTTGCTTCGGCAGCTCCG